>CM065686.1:4005265-4007765 GCA_017654935.2 Phymorhynchus buccinoides
GTACAGTACAGTTCAATACAGTACAATACAGTACAGTACAGTACAATACAGTTCAATACAGTACAGTACAGTTCAATACAGTACAGTTCAATACAGTTCAATACAGTACAGTACAGTACAGTTCAATACAGTTCAATACAGTTCAATACAGTACAGTTCAATACAGTACAGTACAGTACAGTACAGTTCAATACAGTTCAATACAGTACAGTACAGTACAATACAGTTCAATACAGTACAGTACAGTTCAATACAGTACAGTTCAATACAGTTCAATACAGTACAGTACAGTACAGTTCAATACAGTACAGTACAGTACAGTTCAATACAGTTCAATACAGTACAGTTCAATACAGTTCAATACAGTACATTACAGTTCAATACAGTTCAGTTTAATACAGTTCAGTACAATGTAGTGCAAAGCAGAGATGTAAAGACAAGAACATGGAATATAGGTCCGATATGATATAAACCATAACAATTATAATACAACACAACAACGCGCCGCACCGCACCACAACACAACACAATTCAGTCCATTGCAACACACTACGATACGATGCGATACAACACAACACAACACAACACAACCAAGACAAGATAACAGTAGACAAATAACCCTGCATTCACAACCATACGCCAACTCACAGCCACACTCTGGCAGTCCATGGAGCCCTCAGAAAATGGATCGCATGGACTGTAGGAGAACACCCAGTCTTGGGCCGAGTCAGGGACGTCCGGAAAACTGCAACATCATTGCGACACCGCATCATTCGTACAGTCGAACCTCGGTATAACGACCACCCTACAGACTAGCCAAAACTGTCCGTCTGCAAGATCGCTCCGCCCACTCGTCTATTTTTAGACCCTTGGACAGAAAGCGTGTGTGTTGACGCTAAACCACAGTGCAGAGGCGTTTGTTCCAGCACATATTAAACATGAAGACACCCCTTCCAAAATAAAAGACCAAAAAATAAGACAAATAAAAGAGTCGGAAATGTCATTGTAATCCATACATAAAGCTGTATTTTAGGAACATTTTTAGCTAATAACCTTTTTGGAATACTAACCCTAGCCCTAACCCTAGCCCTAAACCTAACCCTACCCCCCACCCTATAAGACAAAAAAACGCAACGAACCACAACTGTGACAAATCGCGGTGTACTGCAGTACATAGTGGGGGGTAGGGTTAGGTTTAGGGCTAGGGTTAGGGATAGGGTTAGTATTCCAAAAAGGTTATTAGCTGAAAATGTTCCTAAAATACAGCTTTATGTATGGTAAGAAAGGCAAAAACGGAAAAATAGAATTAACCGAGAAATGCAGGGGGGGTGGCACATCTTTACCTTTACCAAAAATATCGTCAACTTCTGTTGGCCTTCGAACACCCTCACCCACCCATCCCCGCCCTGACCCTTTAACCAAGCACACAGACTCCCCATTCCATGACTTCACTGATCCGCCCCTGTTTTTGACCCTTTAACCAAGCACACAGACTCCCCATTCCATGACTTAACTGATCCGCCTGTTTTTGACCCTTTAACCAAGCACACAGACTCCCCATTCCATGACTTCACTGATCCGCCCCTGGTTTTGACCCTTTAACCAAGCACACAGACTCCCCATTCCATGACTTCACTGATCCGCCTGTTTTTGACCCTTTAACCAAGCACACAGACTCCCCATTCCATGACTTCACTGATCCGCCCCTGGTTTTGACCCTTTAACCAAGCACACAGACTCCCCATTCCATGACTTCACTGATCCGCCCCTATTTTTTACCCTTTCTCATACATTTTTTAAAACCCATTTTGTGTGTTGTGTGTGCCATTTTTAAGTTCCTTGACTTTTACCCCTGTGTGTGTATGTGTGTGTGTGCGCGTGCGTGCATGCGTGCATGCGTACGTGCGTGCGTATGTGCATGTGCGTGCACGCATGTGTGTGCGCACGCACGCATTGTTTATTACTTCTTCTTCTTCTTCTTCGATCGCTCAGATAGTTTCGTGTCAATTATGAGCGCAGATGCGTCATGCTGCCGTTATGCGCCTAACTAAGAAATAGTTATGCCCAGCAAGTCCGACTTCGGCTGGAGGAAATGTTTTTGAAAGTGTTTTTCGTGAAAAAAGGCAGGAGAATGGACCGGTAAGGCAGAAAGTTAGTAGATGATAGTAAACAAAGGGAAAAGGCAGAGTCAAAGAGTAACATATTAGAGGCAGTTACAAGCACAGAACTTCCAGAAGGTGGGGGAACTATTTATACAAAAGACCCACGGGGGGATTGTTGTATCGATCCCACGGGGGGTGTTGTTTATTACGATATCCACGATCGGCCACTGTGTATGTGTGAGTGAGTGTGTGTGTGTGTGTGTGTGTATGTGTGTGAGTGTGTGTGTGTGTGTGTGTGTGTGTGTGTGTGTGTGTGTGTGTGTGTGTGTGTGTGTGTGTGTGTGTGTGTGTGTATGTGTGTGTGTGTGTGTGTGTGTGTGTGTGTGTGAGTGTGTGTG
>CM065686.1:4012765-4015265 GCA_017654935.2 Phymorhynchus buccinoides
TTCTCACAAACAAACACGCGTATACAGAGAGAGAGGGGGGTAGATATTTGTCAGTGGGAAGGTTGGACAAGAAGGGACGTGAAGCCGTCAGCTGGTCAGTGTTATCAGCGCTGGACAAAGGGCGTCATCACCGAGTGACCCAAGGTCAGATCAATCAGATATCACTTCTACATTGTCCTTTCACTTTTTGCCCAAGGTCTTTGCGGAGCACAGCAGAAACCTTCCACGTTTCAACAAAGTTTGTACTTTATTCCCGGTGTTGCAGTACCTCCAGGATCGTCCCACCATTTGTATTAATAAAACATATCCCTCCGTGTACCTGATTGAGGTCGGAGGACGTTAAACGAACTTTCATCATTAGTTGTACGTTATGCACACCCGATCAAACGTTCGTAATGAAATAAACCCTGAAAAGCAACATTCTGACGTTCTCAGGAAAGAGATAGGGTTAGGATCAGCCTAGGTTCAGTATCATGCAACGGAAATGAGCAGACTTTGAGAGTGAAAGTCGTAAACATACGGTGGAGGGGGAGGGGGACTACAATGTTGCCCACTGTTCTTTGAGGTTTGCTTGATGCCTGCCTGTTCGTTCCTGGACAGATGTGGACTGTCCTTTAGATATATTTTCTGCACCGCTTCCACCCCTCCACCCTCCACCCTGCCATTCTTTTGCAGATTCCTTGCACTGTTTACTTCAACGTTGTAAGAAACAGGCACACAAGTGTACCACCAACACTTCTTCTTCTTCTTTAGAATAGCTGGGCATTCGATGTGGCCGATTTTCCACCAATTAAAGATCCATTAAATCAATCAATCAATCAACCAATAAATCTTCTTCATCTTCTCATTCTTCTTCTTGTTTTTCTTTCTTCTTCTTTTCTCTTCTTCTTCTTCTTCTTCTTCTTCTTCTTCTTCTTCTTCTTCTTCTTCTTCTTCTTCTTCTTCTTCTTCTTCTTCTTCTTCTTCTTCTTCTTCTCTTCTTCTTCTTCTTCTTCTTCTTCTTCTTCATCTTCTTTTTCTTCTTCTTCTTCTTCTTCTTCTTCTTTCTTCTTCTTCTTCTTCTTCTTCTTCTTCTTCTTCTTCTTCTTCTTTTTCTTCTTCTTCTTCTTCTTCTTCTTCTTCTTCTTCTTCTTCTTCTTCTTCTTCTTCTTCTTCTTCTTCTTCTTCTTCTTCTTCTTCTTCTTCTTCTTCTTCTTCTTCTTCTTCTTCTTCTTCTTCTTCTTCTTCTTCTTCAACTGTGAAAAAGGTCGGCGTTAGCTTCATAATGCTTGGTAGGTAGGTAGGTAGGTAAATATGGACAGGCTAAAAAGGGGGGTGTTGCCTTCGGGGACCTTCCCCAACAACGCCAGCTGTCCTCAAATCCCTTTGGCCGAGAGTGTGGGGATGTACCCTGGGCAAGGCATCTCTGCTATAAACACTACCATTCGGAATACCATTTGCCCCTTTCCGCTATCTGGCAGTCATGTTCGGAAACGACTGACTAGCATACACATACACTACGAGTATCCAGATTTGGCAAGCTTCGCGGGCACATGAACAGACTGATATAAATGAATGACGATAACAAACACATGGTCATCTAGAGGGACGCATCACTAGGCCGCTCGTGGTGTGTAGTGACCACCTACAATCCGTGTCGCACGTCTGCAGCGGTTGGCCTGATGTCCTCCATTGCACCTTTAGTAGGCGACACGGGATGTAGTAAGCCGTCCTGTAGGCCTACTTTAATATTATACCTATGTTTGTTTTTAATTTGTATCTCAACGTGTCTGTCAAAGTCTTTGTCGGTCTTTGTATATTTGCCGCCTCTCTCTCTCTCTCTCTCTCTCTCTCTCTCTCTCTCTCTCTCTCTCTCTCTCTCTCTCTCTCTCTCTCTCTCTCTCTCTCTCATCTCTCTCTCTCTCTCTCTCTCTCTCTCTCTCTCTCTCTCTCTCTCTCTCTCTCTCTCTCTCTCTCTCTCTCCTCCTCTCTCTCTCTCTCTCTCTCTCTCTCTCTCTCTCTCTGTAGGCCTACTTGACGTTCACAATATTTAAATCTACTTGAATATACTTACGCACCAGATTCACCTAATTGCATCACACTAACTCCAATGCTGCGAACTCCAATATTACGTCATAACGTTAAGCCATAGTCGTATGCACTATTTTACTGACTACGTAGGGAATGCTTGTTTCTAAGGGTCTCTTTCTGCATTCTGCCCTTTGACGGTATCAACTAGAGAAAAGATGTTCCATTGCTTCAGGAATGAAAATCTGTTTAACGTCCTCCGGTCTGGAACAGACGCATATGGGACATTAGGCCTAGTAGATATAAAGATGGTGGGAACGATCCTGGAGGCAATGCCCGGAGGCAGTGTAACACCAGTAAAATCCCGAAAATTTTAACAATACAGATATATTATTATTGATTGCTTCAACATGCGTGCGTGATGAAAATCCGTTTAACATCCTCAGGTCTGAAATAGACACATATGGGACACTAGTAGATATAAAGATGGTGG
>CM065686.1:4022765-4025265 GCA_017654935.2 Phymorhynchus buccinoides
ATAAAAAGCCATAGATGTGTCACTCATAAAAAGCCATAGATGTGTCACTCATAAAAAGCCATAGATGTGTCACTCATAAAAAGCCATAGATGTGTCACTCATAAAAAGCCATAGATGTGTCACTCATAAACAGACGGCTGGATACTGGATAGCCCTAATGGTGTCTTTTGTTTCAGACAAACTGTCGTCAAATTGAAATGTGACACAACAGGGGGAGGGGACAGGCTGGATGCCAAAGGAGAGAGAGCGGGAACGCCGGGGACATATGTCAGTGTTTATGTTATATGATAATTATATGACTTGGTCTAAACTATATCTGTGACATTAGGGGAAGACGGGGTAAAAACCCATGGGCGGTTAAGAAGCCCATGCCAATTATCTCATGAAATAAAGCAAATCTCAGTCAAATTTGCCCATGAGACGAATGCTAAACTTAACACTCGTCTCATGGGCAAAATGTGACTGAAATTTGCTTCATTTCATGAGATAATTGGCATGGGCTTCTTACCCGCCCATAGGCTTTTTACCCCGTCTTCACCTAAATTGTTTTGCGTGTTTTGTTGTAAACAAGTCCCCCGTGTGTGTTGTGCAGTTATAATTATATCATTAAAGCGATTTATCTTAAACGGTAATATTTTCTGTATTTTGCTTTCAAATGTTTGTAATATTGGCAACATGTTTTGCTTTAAGCACTGTTGTTTTGTTCTCAAGCGATAATTATCATCATGTGAGTTTTGATTTAATGGTATTGTGATTTATAGTTTTAGAAGCACGTCTTGTTTTATAATGTGTCTTGTTTTCACTGTGTCAACCGCAGACATCACCACTCTTTCTCTAAGAGATAATAAGGTTGAGTTGAGTTTGTCTGCCTCTTGCTCTTCTCTTCATATTGTTTGTGGCATTTTTCATCCATTCAATCAATCATGTGTTCGTTCATTCGTTCTTTTCCGTCCATGTTTCTTCCTTCATTTTCTATTTTTTTCCTTTTGCTGTTCTTCTTTTAATGATGATACTTAAATTCAGGACATTATGCATATGTGTGTTCGAGGACGAGCGCGCGTGTGTGACTGGCGCATTTGTATAATTGCAGGTCTTGAATTTGTGACTATGTACCAGATCTCTGGCATTCTGTCTTGTTTGTTTATTTGTTTGTTTGTTTTGTTGTTGGCGGATGTGTGTGTCCGTGTGTGTACTTGTGTGCGTGCGTGTGCGTATATGTGCGTGCGTGCGTGCGTATGTGTGAATAGATAGATAGACATAGATAGAAAACTGTGCTGCTGCTGATTCAGCCTTAATCAATACCCGTGTGAATGGAGGGTGACAAACTTAATGTACATTGTCCTTTTCATTAATTTTCGCAGACCATTTGCCCATTTCATGAAATAGTCAATTTCACGGATTGGGCGGAACATTATACACGTGTTCCACTAATTGATTGATGATGGGTTTATTATTGATTGATTGATCGACTGACTGCTTGATTGACTGATGTGTTCCAGGACCTAACGTTGACCAGTGTCCACTGCTGTCTGTCCAGTGGTCCAGGCCCCTCTGGGGACAGCAGTTCAGCCCTGTCCATTGGCTCCATCCTGTGCATTGGGTCAGTCACTACATTAGTATGACCAGTGTCCACTGCTGTCTGTCCAGTGGCCCAGGCCCCTCTGGGGACAGCAGTTCAGCCCTGTCCATTGGCTCCATCCTGTGCATTGGGTCAGTCACTACATTAGTATGACCAGTGTCCACTGCTGTCTGTCCAGTGGCCCAGGCCCCTCTGGGGACAGCAGTTCAGCCCTGTCCATTGGCTCCATCCTGTGCATTGGGTCAGTCACTACATTAGTATGACCAGTGTCCACTGCTGTCTGTCCAGTGGCCCAGGCCCCTCTGGGAACAGCAGTTCAGCCCTGTCCATTGGCTCCATCCTGTGCATTGGGTCAGTCACTACATTAGTATGACCAGTGTCCACTGCTGTCTGTCCAGTGGCCCAGGCCCCTCTGGGGACAGCAGTTCAGCCCTGTCCATTGGCTCTATACTGTGCATTGGGTCAGTCACTACATTAGTATGTATGCCAGTCAGTCGTTTCCGACCATGACTGACAGATAACTGAGGAGGGTAGATGCTATTCCGGCCGACTGGGCTATGCATTGCTTATAGCGGAGATGTCTTGCCCAGGGTACATCCCCACGCTCTCGGCCAAACTGATTTGAGGATTGCTGGCGTTGAGGACGTTTCCCCAAAGGCCAACCCATCCCTTTGGCTGCAGCACCAGAGCCGGTGCCAAGGCCAACCTCGTTGGAGAGTCGTAGTGTTCCACAAAAGACTAAACTGCACCATGGTGTTCTCTCAGACTGTAGACAATCGTTGATTGTGCCAACCCATCCCTTTGGCTGCAGCACCAGAGCCGGTGCAGAATCATCCCTCGTTGGAGAGTCGTAGTGTTCCACAAAAGACTGAACTGCACCATGGTGTTCTCTCAGACTGTAGACAATCGTTGGAGAGTCGT
>CM065686.1:4027765-4030265 GCA_017654935.2 Phymorhynchus buccinoides
TGATCATAGTACACTTAGCCTACTGGTATGATAACTAAAACTGCTATCAGCACCAAATGAAATCACAGACAGAATGAAACGTTTAAAACAATACAGACTAGATCAATGTGGATAAGGCAAAGACACTCTACGGAGAGCTGGACAATAGAGGATCTTCAGAGAACACCTCCACCCACACCTTCCACCCTTCCTCAATCAATGTTTAACCCTTTCACCGGCAATGTTGCATTTTTTCACCGCAAAGGTTTGACACCCATGTCACTAAAAGCATAAAGTCAGGGCCTGTTATCTGAAGACCCTATTTTTGAGATTTTGGCAGGCAAGGATAGGCCTAATGTTATGCATGTCACAGAGGAAATCGCAATGTTGCAGATAAACAAGCGCGAAATCGCAATAGTTTGTGGCACGCGGTCTATTTTTACCACTCCAATCATGAGTCACCTCCCCTGGCTTTTCAATAATTTTAATCTGTAAACCAGAATGTTATCTCTGCACCATTTCGTAACTTTTTATATCTTTTGGAAAACATTTAAAACTATGTATCCTACTTATACTCATCAAAAGAAGCACCGCATACTCGTCGTGTCTGTTGTAGTGTCTGTATTACGTATGTTTATTATTTTGTACGCTTTTAAAATACATCATTTTAAAGAGCGGCCTCAATTTGAAGTGTAGCCTCGATTTGAAGTGCGACAATTTTGGACCGACCGACAGACACTCAGACCGACCGACAGACCGACAGACCGACCGACCGACAAAGTGAGTTATAGGTTTGTGGCTTGAGCCACAAACAAAAAAATATCTACCCAGGTAAGCTTACTGGTAGTGCTTGGCTGAAACATGGCTGGCTGTGAAAGGGTTAAAAGAAGAAAGAGTAGATAGAAGTAGGCATGACTTACCACTGTTAGCTAGCATTGATGTCCTGCTTCAATGCAATACACTAATGTCCTGCTTCAATGCAATACACTAATGTCCTAATACAATGAAATACACTAATGTCCTGATACAATGCAATACACTAATGTCCTGATACAATGCAATATAATACACTAATGTCCTGATACAATGAAATACACTAATGTCCTGATGCAATGCAATACACTAATGTCCTGATACAATGCAATACACTGATGTCCTGATACAATGAAATACACTAATGTCCTGATACAATGCAATACACTAATGTCCTGATACAATGCAATACACTGATGTCCTGATACAATGAAATACACTAATGTCCTGATACAATGCAATACACTAATGTCCTGATACAATGCAATACACTAATGTCCTGCTTCAATGCAATACACTAATGTCCTGCTTCAATGCAATACACTAATGTCCTGCTTCAATGCAATACACTAATGTCCTGCTTCAATGCAATACACTAATGTCCTAATACAATGCAATACACTAATGTCCTGATACAATGCAATACACTAATGTCCTGATACAATGCAATACACTAATGTCCTGATACAATGCAATACACTAATGTCCTGATACAATGCAATACACTAATGTCCTGATACAATGCAATACACTAATGTCCTGATACAATGCAATACACTAATGTCCTGCTACAATGCAATACACTAATGTCCTGCTTCAATGCAATACACTAATGTCCTAATACAATGCAATACACTAATGTCCTGCTTCAATGCAATACACTAATGTCCTAATACAATGAAATACATTAATGTCCTGATACAATGCAATACACTAATGTCCTGCTTCAATGCAATACACTAATGTCCTGCTTCAATGCAATACACTAATGTCCTGCTTCAATGCAATACACTAATGTCCTAATACAATGAAATACACTAATGTCCTGATACAATGCAATACACTAATGTCCTGCTTCAATGCAATACACTAATGTCCTAATACAATGAAATACACTAATGTCCTGCTTCAATGCAATACACTAATGTCCTAATACAATGAAATACACTAATGTCCTAATACAATGAAATACACTAATGTCCTGATTCAATGAAATACACTAATGTCCTGATACAATGAAATACACTAATGTCCTGCTTCAATGCAATACACTAATGTCCTAATACAATGAAATTCTTAATGTCCTGATACAATGCAATACACTAATGTCCTGGATCAATGCAATACAATTAATGTCCTAATACAATGCAATACACTAATGTCCTGCTTCAATGCAATACACTAATGTCCTAATACAATGCAATACACTAATGTCCACTTCAATGCAATACACTAATGTCCTAATACAATGAAATACATTAATGTCAAAGTTCAATGCAATACACTAATGTCCTAATACAATGAAATACACTAATGTCCTAATACAATGAAATACATTAACCCTTTCGCCGCCAGCCATTTTCCAGCAAATGTTTCCATTAAACTTACCTGGGTCCTCATGGATCTGACCTGGGGGTGGTGAAGTGACATGTGTAAAATAAGGCCTATCCTTACCTCCCACAATTAAGAAAATAGGGTCTTTGGATAA
>CM065686.1:4035265-4045265 GCA_017654935.2 Phymorhynchus buccinoides
CTTGGACCAACCAACCACTGAATACTGTCGTCTGCGTAGCTTTGAAGAAGGTCAGTAGAATTAGATTTATGTGGAGATTTTGGTGAATTAAAAAAATAGCTGGCAAAGACGCAGTTTAACTAATACCCCCTCCCCTTCCCCCCACTCTTCTTGTCCTTAGCTGTCCTGTCTTTCAGTGTTGTGAAGCGTACCCTCCCTATCTCGATAGGGGTTTAGGGTGAAACTAAAGCGACAACTAGCAACACGTTACCATCTTTGCCCATGTTTTCATACGCAAATGATAAAGCTGCAATCCTCTATGGTGTTCCCATTGCAGATACCTTGAACAGGGACCCTTTCCTCCACTTGGGTTCCTGCAACGCCCTGCTGACACCTTGAACAGGGACCCTTTCCTCCACTTGGGTTCCTGCAACGCCCTGCTGACACCTTGAACAGGGACCCCTTCCTCCACTTGGGTTCCTGCAACGCCCTGCTGACACCTTGAACAGGGACCCCTTCCTCCACTTGGGTTCCTGCAACGCCCTGCTGACACCTTGAACAGGGACCCTTTCCTCCACTTGGGTTCCTGCAACGCCCTGCTGACACCTTGAACAGGGACCCTTTCCTCCACTTGGGTTCCTGCAACGCCTGCTGACACATTGAACAGGGACCCTTTCCTCCACTTGGGTTCCTTCAACGCCCTGCTGACACCTTGAACAGGGACCCTTTCCTCCACTTGGGTTCCTGCAACGCCTGCTGCACCTTGAACAGGGACCCTTTCCTCCACTTGGGTTCCTGCAACGCCCTGCAGACAGGGACCCTTTCCTCCACTTGGGTTCCTCAACGCCCTGCAGACAGGGACCCTTTCCTCCACTTGGGTTCCTGCAACGCCCTGCTGACACCTTGAACAGGGACCCTTTCCTCCACTTGGGTTCCTTCAACGCCCTGCTGACACCTTGAACAGGGACCCTTTCCTCCACTTGGGTTCCTGCAACGCCCTGCAGACAGGGACCCTTTCCTCCACTTGGGTTCCTGCAACGCCTGCTGACACCTTGAACAGGGACCCTTTCCTCCACTTGGGTTCCTGCAACGCCCTGCAGACACCTTGAACAGGGACCCTTTCCTCCACTTGGGTTCCTGCAACGCCCTGCTGATACCTTGAACAGGGACCCTTTCCTCCACTTGGGTTCCTGCAACGCCCTGCTGACACCTTGAACAGGGACCCTTTCCTCCACTTGGGTTCCTGCAACGCCCTGCTGACACCTTGAACAGGGACCCTTTCCTCCACTTGGGTTCCTGCAACGCCCTGCTGACACCTTGAACAGGGACCCTTTCCTCCACTTGGGTTCCTGCAACGCCCTGCTGACACCTTGAACAGGGACCCTTTCCTCCACTTGGGTTCCTGCAACGCCCTGCTGACACCTTGAACAGGGACCCTTTCCTCCACTTGGGTTCCTGCAACGCCCTGCTGATACCTTGAACAGGGACCCTTTCCTCCACTTGGGTTCCTGCAACGCCCTGCTGATACCTTGAACAGGGACCCTTTCCTCCACTTGGGTTCCTGCAACGCCCTGCTGATACCTTGAACAGGGACCCTTTCCTCCACTTGGGTTCCTGCAACGCCCTGCTGACACCTTGAACAGGGACCCCTTTCCTCCACTTGGGTTCCTGCAACGCCCTGCTGATACCTTGAACAGGGACCCTTTCCTCCACTTGGGTTCCTGCAACGCTCTGCTGACACCTTGAACAGGGACCCTTTCCTCCACTTGGGTTCCTGCAACGCCCTGCACCACAGTCTGCGGCTCACACTGTCCAGTGCCACCAGGGATGTCATCGACGATATTGACGATGATGACGCCAGGATTTTTATTGTAGAGGTAGGCTTCCGATTCTTTTCAAATTGGGTGGGATTGCTTAAGCGTAATATCATCGCAAAACTAAACGTTCAGAATGTGGGTTTTTTAATCGAAATCCTATTTTTGTAACATCTCAACGAGAACACCATTCAAGTAACGAAGCGTGTTGTTGTTATGTTTGCTTTTAGTTTGTGAATGGTGTTATCTCACGAAGTGGTGTGAGTTTTCTGTTTGTGAATGACTTGTTTTTGTCTTCATCAAGTTGCATGCAAGAATTAAGTATATTGGCCTGATCCTTTTGTTATTTATTCATTTAATCGCACCAATTTATGCATAAAAATAAATAAATTAAAAGTCAGATCCAAAGCATAAGAGTAATTTGTTTTCTTTGGACTTTCGTAATTCAGTTATAGATAGGGCAATTTCCATAATGATGTAACTGTTGTAAGAGAAAATAAGATATATGGCGAAAATATCAACTTTTGTTTAATCATTTTCTCCGTTTGAGGCGACGGATGGACATCATCTGCCAAACATTGTGCTTCCAGAAAACGCCTTTGAACTGGAGGAATGTTAAGTGTTCTTTGTTGTCTTCCCATTGCATATTTCACGACCAGAGAACCATGAAATGTTCACCCAGACATCGCTGTCTGCAGCACACACACCCTCCCCCAGAGCACAGTCACTTGTCATCGACGATAACAATGACGAGGAGGATGAGAGGGCTTTTGCCTCTGCTATCCCCATCTCCATGTCCGCAAAGCATCTCTACATACAGAAATGAGTTCCTGTGTGGAATCATCTCTACCTGGAGAAACGTTGTTTCCAAGGTAGGCCTATTTATCATTTGTTCTCATGTCATTTAGTTGATTCTAGTGCTACCCCCTCTCTCTCTCTCTCTCTCTCTCTCTGTCTCTGTCTCTGTCTCTCTCTCTGTCTCTCTCTGTCTCTCTCTCTCTCTCTCTCTCTCTCTCTCTCTCTCTCTCTCTCTCTCTCTCTCTCTCTCTCTCTCTCTCTCCCTCCCTCCCTCCCTCCTCCCCTCTCCGCGCGCTCTGTCAAGCATAACATTTACGAATTTAGTCAATTACATAGCTGTTCCGGGAGTAACGCTAAGTTGAGTTTTTTCAAGCCAACTCTACGTTTATTACTTTTTATAATCGGTCAAGAATAATGTTAGGCTATGTAAGACAATGAGTTATATTCAGTAAGAGTTAGATTGTCACTCATGAGCATCTATGTTTGCAATAATAAGTGTATTATTGAACAGTTTCTACTAAATAAGTTGCATGGTAGGCCTACTGTTCAACAAAAATATTTTTACCATAAATCTGATGGAAGAAATGCACTAAAAATACTACGAAAAACATACAGCCAAAATATTTTTAAAGAAATGCTTGGATGCAGTTTTTATCTAATATTTCTAGATTATCATTTAACTAAACAGCTCAACTTTGTGTGCAACGGAACAGCTGTGATTAATGAACCATTGGTTCTTATAATAATCACATGGTGGTGACGAGCAGACGTTAATCCCAACTTTCATGCATCTAAGTAAATGTGCGTGCTTGCGTGTGTGTGCGCGCATACAAGCGTGTGTGTGTGTGTGTGTGTGTGTGTGCGTGCGTGTGTGCGTGCGTGTGTGTCTGTGCCTGCGCGTTGTGTGTGTACGCGCTTAGCATTGTTGCTAGTTGTTGACTGTCTCGTCTGATTATTTAATAACTTCAAACTGTGTGTGTTCTTCACATAGGTGTTGGTGCTTCCTTCATCCTCTACATCTTCCTACCTCCTGTCTACGTATTCTACACTACTCACAAAAAGTTAAGGATCACTATGAGAAAACAGGTGCGCAATAAACTCCGTTCGCTCCTGTTATTTTTTTCTCAGTCAAGCCAAATTGTTATGAATTCTTGTTCAGCTGTAAGTGGGCGATGTTGTGTTAGAGGAAACATTACACGTGATTCTCTATTACTGAGCTTGGCAGCATAAGAAAAAGCGGAAACTTGCGAAAAAGGACCTTGTTTTGGATCGTTCGGCATGAACACATTGCACAGCCAGATGGAAAAACCATTATGCACGTGCAAGCACTGCTGTTTATGTGTGAGATGCTGTCTCTTGCTTGGCTTTGCACATACCACCAGTATTAGGCCTGATTTGACAATGCCTCCACGACGAAAATTGAGCGAGTTGGAGGACGAGCTGTTGCATGGTTCCAAGATGGTGTTCCCAAGCGAGAAGTGGCCAGGCGACTTCAGGTGTCCATCTCGGTCATTGTCAGACTGATTCAACGCTTCACAGCCACTGGGAGGGTCCATGAAAGACGCAGATCTGGTCGACCGAAGAAGACAACTCCACGTGAAGATCGTCTCATTGAACGACAAGCCCTGCAGACAAGAACAGCCTCTTCCAGCATCATTCGAAGGCAGCTGAGGGTGGCTACTAACATCAACATCAGCCAGCAGACCATACGGAACCGCCTTCATGGGTTTAACCTCCGTTCTCGTCGCCCAGCTGTACGGCCACGCTTAACTCCAGCCCATAGGGCAGCACGCCGCGCCTTCTGCAGACGTCACGTGAGGTGGACACGTCAGCAATGGTCCCAGGTCCTGTTCAGTGATGAATCACGCTTCACCCTGAACCACAACGACGGCCGACTGAGGGTCTGGAGGCGCCCAGGGGAACGCTTTATTGACGCCACTGTCCAAGAAAAGGTGGCCTTTGGTGGAGGTTCTGTAATGGGTCTGGGGGGCCTTCAGCCTTCACCACAGAACACCCTTGTATCATGTACAGGGTAACCTGACTGGCCTCCGATACCGGGATGAGATCCTTCGACCGCTGGCTGTGCCTACACTGCAGCAGATGGGACCGCCGGCTGTCTACCAGGATGACAACGCTCGCCCCCACAGGGCAAGGGTGGTCAACGACTTCCTGCAGCAGTCTGGAGTCAACAGAATGGAGTGGCCAGCATGCAGTCCCGATCTCAACCCGATTGAGAACCTCTGGGATGAGCTGGATCGCAAAGTGAGGAGCAACCACCCCCCTCCCAGGGATGCCCAGCACCTCTACCAGATGCTGCAGGCTGAGTGGCAGGCGCTTCCACAGAGGATCTTCACCACCCTGGTCAACTCCATGAGGACTCGCTGCGTCGAGTGCCAGAACAGCCATGGCGGATACACGCATTACTGAACTTTTGGGAGCATCAGAATGCCCTGTCTTGTGATTTCAATGACTTTGGGAAATCAAATTTCGATACGTACCCACTTTGATCAAATGTACAGACCAAACGATTGCTCGAAATTGAAGGCAATTGTGTATCGTTATCACTAAAGCATTGAATTAAATGTTGGCCAAAATTCAACGCATTGGCTTTCTTATTTGGAAAGTTATGAATTAGTTTGCAAGTGATCCTTAACTTTTTGTGGATAGCTTATGTCATCTGTCTTGCTAGTCGTCTATGCATCATCGCTACGTCATCTTCAGACCTCTTCAAAATGAACTCTGCAGCATTGACTGTTCAACTATCTCTACACGTGAAAGTGCCTGCAGAGAACTCGAACACTCGTGCACATAAACAATGTGAAAATACAACATTAATCCAAACGTTGAACTGAACATAATGGATGCAGAATACTCTGTTGTTTAGTTTAGTTGTACGTACATGCGCCTTTTTTTTCTTTGTTGTTGCTTTGTATGGATTGTGTGGTGTAGTGCAAGACAGCACAAATTAAGGGCCACTCGATGAAAATGCATCAACATTGTTTTACAATATAATGTTGTAGTTAATTTACATACTCCATCTAAAATTCTGCAGCCAACATATATTATAGATTCATTTGTTTGTACATGTTATTGAGGCTAGCAATGAAGATGCGTGCATGAGGCATACAGTAACACTCGAACTGTAAGCCAGTTGAAGCGGATGTTTTGTTGACTTTGACCTAAAAATTGTGGTCCTTGTGTTGGTCTTTGCGCGTCAATGGCTTGGGCCTGGTACACAGTACATCCGGATTTTGAGCGCGGAAATAATCTAAGTAAAAGGAAGAAGGAAGCCAAAATATGGGGACATTCGGACATGAGCGGATATTTTGTCCCCCCTTTGTTTTACTTATTTACGGATTGCGCATGGGTTTCCACGCGGAACATCCGCGTGTATGTGTACACGGCCTTAGTCTTCTTTTGTTGTTGTCTGCTGGGAAAAGTGAAGGCCGAGGCAGCCAACCCGAGGAGACTCTGCACTGCTTTTGAGTCGCCAAAGAGTAGTTTCAGTACAGTGTGTTCTGATCTAACGTATGCGGGGCATATCTGGATGTGGCCCTGTCTCTGTGGCCCTGTCTCTGTGGCCCTGTCTCTGTGGCCCTGTCTCTGTGGCCCTGTCTCTGTGGCCCTGTCTATATCGCCTTCTTCTTCTTCTGCAATCCCAGACCATTTGTATGGCCATAATGTGTAAGGTACGCATGTGTCCAGTTTTCAGTTTTCACTGGTCTCCCCGCTGCGTACAGCCAACACATTCCGATTTCGAAGCTCAAAGGATAAAACATTATTTGGAATACTTTTTTTTTAAAGGCAAGAAAATTGGCCAATAGGTCAGAAATATACTAGATGGTAGAAAGCAAAGGGAAAAGGCAGAGTCTCTCTGCAAAGGAAGTTATCCCAGAACTTCCAGGTGTGAGAACTGGGTTTTTTTTATGAAAGAACCCCCAGTATCCCCACGGGGAAATACTGGTGGAGGGGGCGAGGTCGTCCAGCTCCTCGTATGGAGGCACGAGGCATCCACCCACTGCCCTGGTCTCTATCACCCATGCCGTATGTGTGTGTCCCTGTCTGTCATGGCCCCATCTCTACGAGACGTAAAGCCTTATCCCTAATCCTAACCCTCATCCGAAAGCCCTAACCCTATCTTTAGCACACGTGCAGACGGGAACACACCCGTATGGGGAGTTGATCTATGGAGAGCCACCTTTCTCTCTGCAATATCTCCCTTGCATGTGGGGAGATGATCTGTGGAGAGCCACCTTTCTCTCTGCAATATCTCCCTTGCATGCGGGGAGATGATCTATGGAGAGCCACCTTTCTCTCTGCAATATCTCCCTTGCATGTGGGGAGATGATCTATGGAGAGCCACCTTTCTCTCTGCAATATCTCCCTTGCATGCGGGGAGATGATCTATGGAGAGCCACCTTTCTCTCTGCAATATCTCCCTTGCATGCGGGGAGATGATCTGTGGAGAGCCACCTTTCTCTCTGCAATATCTCCCTTGCATGCGGGGAGATGATCTATGGAGAGCCACTTTTCTCTCTGCAATATCTCCCTTGCATGCGGGGAGATGATCTATGGAGAGCCACTTTTCTCTCTGCAATATCTCCCTTGCATGCGGGGAGATGATCTATGGAGAGCCACCTTTCTCTCTGCAATATCTCCCTTGCATGCGGGGAGATGATCTGTGGAGGGAGAGCCATCTTTCTCTCTGCAATATCTCCCTTGCATGCGGGGAGATGATCTGTGGAGGGAGAGCCACCTTTCTCTCTGCAATATCTCCCTTGCATGTGGGGAGATGATCTGTGGAGAGCCACCTTTCTCTCTGCAATATCTCCCTTGCATGTGGGGAGATGATCTGTGGAGGGAGAGCCACCTTTCTCTCTGCAATATCTCCCTTGCATGTGGGGAGATGATCTGTGGAGAGCCACCTTTCTCTCTGCAATATCTCCCTTGCATGTGGGGAGATGATCTGTGGAGAGCCACCTTTCTCTCTGCAATATCTCCCTTGCATGTGGGGAGATGATCTGTGGAGGGAGAGCCACCTTTCTCTCTGCAATATCTCCCTTGCATGTGGGGAGATGATCTGTGGAGGGAGAGCCATCTTTCTCTCTGCAATATCTCCCTTGCATGTGGGGAGATGATCTGTGGAGGGAGAGCCATCTTTCTCTCTGCAATATCTCCCTTGCATGTGGGGAGATGATCTGTGGAGGGAGAAAGATACTTTTCTCTCTGCAATATCTCTCCCTTGCATGCGGGGAGATGATCTATGGAGGTAGAAAGATACTTTTCTCTGCAATATATCTCCCTTGCATGTGGGGAGATGATCTATGGAGGGAGAAAGATACTTTTCTCTGCAATATCTCCCTTGCATGTGGGGAGATGATCTATGGAGGGAGAAAGATACTTTTCTCTGCAATATCTCCCTTGCATGTGGGGAGATGATCTATGGAGGGAGAGCCATCTTTCTCTCTGCAATATCTCCCCCTTGCATGTGGGGAGATGATCTATGGAGGGAGAAAGATACTTTTCTCTGCAATATCTCCCTTGCATGTGGGGAGATGATCTGTGGAGGGAGAAAGATACTTTTCTCTGCAATATCTCCCTTGCATGTGGGGAGATGATCTATGGAGGTAGAAAGATACTTTTCTCTGCAATATCTCCCTTGCATGTGGGGAGATGATCTATGGAGGGAGAAAGATACTTTTTCTCTGCAATATCTCTCCCTTGCATGTGGGGAGATGATCTATGGAGGGAGAAAGATACTTTTCTCTCTGCAATATCTCTCCCTTGCATGTGTCCAGTGCGGCCATGTTTTCCTGAACCATGTATGGATGAAATATGTTCCAGATTGAACCGCATGTTCTGTGTGCTATGCATCTTTATTGCATTGCTTTGTTTAGTGGGTGGAAATTGAAATGCTCTGCGTTATACAACGGTGTTGGGAATCTAATGTACAATAGGAAAGGCGAGATTGTCGCCAATAAATAGCGGCAATTTGTGATTAAGCTTGCCTAGCTCAAGAACAAATCTCAAGAGGGGGGGAGTCGCCCGTCTTCTCTCTACTCTCACCGACACGCTACAACATTCTGAATACATTGAATATGATCCAAATATCCCACCTCACCTCCCGCAATTTTGGTCTTATGTTTGAAATTGTATTCCAAAGGATACGATGTCTCGGTTTTGAAGCATAAAAAGTAAAAGATTTGCATAGGTTATTTATGAGGTCAAGATTGAGAATTCTACCTTGTCTGCATTTATACGCAAAATGTAACGTGTTTATCTTGTAGGCGACCGTGTGTGTGTGTGTGTGTGTGTGTGTGTGTGTGTGTGTGTGTGTGTGTGTGTGTGTGTGTGTGTGTGTGTGTGATTTTTTTAGTCTCTACTGACCCCCTCCCTTCCTCCATTTTCTCAACTGTCCTATTTTATTTGACGTTGAATTTTAGTTCCGTTCTATTTTATTCCTTCTATAAGCCTTTTCCTTTTTAAACTGCAAATAAAACGGATAATGATCCGTTTGGATTTCAGGCTGTTACGTTCATTTCAAAATTGCGTTTCAATCTCTTCCGCATGCTTTTATTTCCATTAATTTATATACAAAACGGATAACCTATTATTGTTGGCGAACTCTTCTTCAGTGTTGGAATGGTGGGCTTAGGAAGAGGAATACGTCCACCTCATTTCTAATCCCCCCCGCCCCCTACACACTGTAAAGATTCTGCATTACATTCTCCTGTGTAACAGTCAACATTGTAACTAAACTCGTTCGAAAAGTGATCAAAATCGTCTCAAAATCGCGGCCAGCCATTTTGGTTTTCAAAGAACGTTTTAACTGCAAGGCTTTATTGCTAAGATTCTTTTATTTTGTTGCATTAGTTTGGGTTTTTTTCATCTTTCGTCTTTCACGTGTCTCCCTTTCGTTTAATGTGTCCTTATTTTCATGCTGCGTTTATCTTCGGTGTTATGTTGTTTCATTCCATTAGAATTTTCCTTGATGAGAATTTGATTTACGATGGCCTCTGTATGGTAGGGTGGAGCACAGGAAGAGGAACCACGTCCATCCTCTTCCTACCCCCCCCCCCTCCCCTCTACACTGCAACATTCGGAATTGCATAATATTCAAAAGATTCAAAAGTATAATTTTTGTTTCCGAAATGTTCAAAAGTGTCCAAATTTGCACAAAATGACAATTAATGTACATGTTAGATTATTGTTTCTAAAGATCCAATTGTGATCAAAGTCCTATTCAAAAATATGTATATTCGGCTTTGGGAAGAATATTTGGATCAGTAGGAATTGGGTTTTTTCATATTTCGTCTTGTATAATTTCACTTTTTATTTTGTATAAATTCACTTTTTATTTTGTATATCTTTCCTTTTTGTTTTGTATCACATGTAGTTTTTTGTGGGTT
>CM065686.1:4050265-4060265 GCA_017654935.2 Phymorhynchus buccinoides
AAAGGAGTGGCCCATCCTTGGCTGTTACCCCCTCAGTATTGCTTTGTTCAGTGGGCAATGGAAATGAGTCTCCCATCCTTGGCTGTTACCCCCTCAGTATTGCTTTGTTCAGTGGGTAATGGAAAGGAGCCCATCCTTGGCTGTTACCCCCTCAGTATTGCTTTGTTCAGTGGGTAATGGAAAGGAGTCGTCCATCCTTGGCTATTACCCCCTCAGTATTGCTGTGTTCAGTGGGTAATGGAAAGGAGTCGTCCATCCTTGGCTATTACCCCCTCAGTATTGCTGTGTTCAGTGGGTAATGGAAAGGAGTCGTCCATCCTTGGCTATTACCCCCTCAGTATTGCTGTGTTCAGTGGGTAATGGAAAGGAGTCGTCCATCCTTGGCTATTACCCCCTCAGTATTGCTGTGTTCAGTGGGTAATGGAAAGGAGTCGTCCATCCTTGGCTATTACCCCCTCAGTATTGCTGTGTTCAGTGGGTAATGGAAAGGAGTCGTCCATCCTTGGCTATTACCCCCTCAGTATTGCTGTGTTCAGTGGGTAATGGAAAGGAGTCGTCCATCCTTGGCTATTATCCCATCAGTATTGCTGTGTTCAGTGGGTAATGGAAAGGAGTCGTCCATCCTTGGCTATTACCCCCTCAGTATTGCTGTGTTCAGTGGGTAATGGAAAGGAGTCGTCCATCCTTGGCTATTACCCCCTCAGTATTGCTGTGTTCAGTGGGTAATGGAAAGGAGTCGTCCATCCTTGGCTATTACCCCCTCAGTATTGCTTTGTTCAGTGGGTAATGGAAAGGAGTCGTCCATCCTTGGCTATTACCCCCTCAGTATTGCTTTGTTCAGTGGGTAATGGAAAGGAGTCGCCCATCCTTGGCTATTACCCCCTCAGTATTGCTGTGTTCAAATTAAGGGCTGAAGTGTAAAGAAAGGAGGACCGCACAAACACGGGACGTTTGAGTCGTCATTTTGGAGGCCTAAGCTGAATCATTGTCATTAATGACTCGATTACACTTTTAAAATGTTGGGTTTTTAATCTATATACGAATACACTTCTGTCCGTAGGCCCACAGAAACACGTAAAATGGTTAAGAATGGATGAGGTGACAATGTCTGTAAAGCTTGTTTTCGGGGGGGGCGGTTCTTCTTAAAAAAAAAGTATTGCTGTGTTCAGTGGGTAATGAAAAGGAGTCGTCCATCCTTGGCTATTACCCCCTCAGTATTGCTGTGTTCAGTGGGTAATGGAAAGGAGTCGTCCATCCTTGGCTGTTACCCCCTCAGTATTGCTGTGTTCAGTGGGTAATGGAAAGGAGTCGTCCATCCTTGGCTATTACCCCCTCAGTATTGCTGTGTTCAGTGGGTAATGGAAAGGAGTCGCCCATCCTTGGCTATTACCCCCTCAGTATTGCTTTGTTCAGTGGGCAATGGAAATGAGTCGTCCATCCTTGGCTATTACCCCCTCAGTATTGCTTTGTTCAGTGGGTAATGGAAAGGAGTCGTCCATCCTTGGCTATTACCCCCTCAGTATTGCTGTGTTCAGTGGGTAATGGAAAGGAGTCGTCCATCCTTGGCTATTACCCCCTCAGTATTGCTTTGTTCAGTGGGTAATGGAAAGGAGTCGTCCACCCTTGGCTATTACCCCCTCAGTATTGCTTTGTTCAGTGGGTAATGGAAAGGAGTCGTCCATCCTTGGCTATTACCCCCTCAGTATTGCTTTGTTCAGTGGGTAATGGAAAGGAGTCTCCCATCCTTGGCTATTACCCCCTCAGTATTGCTGTGTTCAGTGGGTAATGGAAAGGAGTCGTCCATCCTTGGCTGTTACCCCCTCAGTATTGCTGTGTTCAGTGGGTAATGGAAAGGAGTCGTCCAAAAAATTTTTTTTTCGTTTTTCCTTGGCTATTACCCCCTCAGTATTGCTGTGTTCAGTGGGTAATGGAAAGGAGTCGTCCATCCTTGGCTATTACCCCCTCAGTATTGCTGTGTTCAGTGGGTAATGGAAAGGAGTCGTCCATCCTTGGCTATTACCCCCTCAGTATTGCTGTGTTTAGTGGGTAATGGAAAGGAGTCGTCCATCCTTGGCTATTACCCCCTCAGTATTGCTGTGTTTAGTGGGTAATGGAAAGGAGTCGTCCATCCTTGGCTATTACCCACTCAGTATTGCTGTGTTCAGTGGGTAATGGAAAGGAGTGGCCCATCCTTGGCTATTACCCCCTCAGTATTGCTGTGTTCAGTGGGTAATGGAAAGGAGTCGTCCATCCTTGGCTATTACCCCCTCAGTATTGCTGTGTTCAGTGGGTAATGGAAAGGAGTGGCCCATCCTTGGCTGTTACCCCCTCAGTATTGCTTTGTTCAGTGGGTAATGGAAAGGAGTCGTCCATCCTTGGCTATTACCCCCTCAGTATTGCTTTGTTCAGTGGGTAATGGAAAGGAGTCGTCCACCCTTGGCTATTACCCCCTCAGTATTGCTGTGTTCAGTGGGTAATGGAAAGGAGTCGTCCATCCTTGGCTATTACCCCCTCAGTATTGCTGTGTTCAGTGGGTAATGGAAAGGAGTCGTCCATCCTTGGCTATTACCCCCTCAGTATTGCTGTGTTCAGTGGGTAATGGAAAGGAGTCGTCCATCCTTGGCTATTACCCCCTCAGTATTGCTGTGTTCAGTGGGTAATGGAAAGGAGTCGTCCATCCTTGGCTATTACCCCCTCAGTATTGCTGTGTTCAGTGGGTAATGGAAAGGAGTCGTCCATCCTTGGCTATTACCCCCTCAGTATTGCTGTGTTCAGTGGGTAATGGAAAGGAGTCGTCCATCCTTGGCTATTACCCCCTCAGTATTGCTGTGTTCAGTGGGTAATGGAAAGGAGTCGTCCATCCTTGGCTATTACCCCCTCAGTATTGCTGTGTTCAGTGGGTAATGGAAAGGAGTCGCCCATCCTTGGCTATTACCCCCTCAGTATTGCTGTGTTCAGTGGGTAATGGAAAGGAGTCGTCCATCCTTGGCTATTACCCCCTCAGTATTGCTGTGTTCAGTGGGTAATGGAAAGGAGTCGTCCATCCTTGGCTATTACCCCCTCAGTATTGCTGTGTTCAGTGGGTAATGGAAAGGAGTCGTCCATCCTTGGCTATTACCCCCTCAGTATTGCTGTGTTCAGTGGGTAATGGAAAGGAGTCGTCCATCCTTGGCTATTACCCCCTCAGTATTGCTGTGTTCAGTGGGTGGAAAGGATTGCAGTATTGCTGTGTTCAGTGGGTAATGGAAAGGAGTCGTCCATCCTTGGCTATTACCCCCCCCCTCAGTATTGCTGTGTACGCCGTGTCACGCGTGATAACCTAGTCACTTCCGTTTTTTATCAAAGTGACTGCGCATGCGTTCTTATTATTTTCTCTGAAAAAAATGGCGGACTCCAGCAGTAGTAGCGATTCGGGAGATGTTTCAAACGAAAAAAAACGAACGCAAACAGAAAACGAAAATCATCTGGCACACCATCTTGTTCTAAGAAAAAACATTGGCCTGCCGCACAAGTTTTTAAAATAGTTTACACGGAGGAGTGGCCTTGCATCGTCAGAAGTTGACTCGGTGCGAACCATGCTCGCTGCAGTGCAACCTCTGCCATGCGGACTTCTCTGTGAATCATAGCGGTAGAGACGATTGCCGTCAACACGTTCAATCGGCGAAACATATTAAGCAGTGCGTTTCGGCTCAGGAAGAGAACAAATCGATTGCCGTTGTTTGTGGATGCTACGGAAAAAATTGCCATGCTACTGAAAATTGATGGCTGGGCTACTGATTGGGAAAATTCCAAGTAGGCAGGTCTGGTAATGGAAAGGAGTCGTCCATCCTTGGCTATTACCCCCTCAGTATTGCTGTGTTCAGTGGGTAATGGAAAGGAGTCGTCCATCCTTGGCTATTACCCCCTCAGTATTGCTGTGTTCAGTGGGTAATGGAAAGGAGTCGTCCATCCTTGGCTATTACCCCCTCAGTATTGCTTTGTTCAGTGGGTAATGGAAAGGAGTCGTCCATCCTTGGCTATTACCCCCTCAGTATTGCTGTGTTCAGTGGGTAATGGAAAGGAGTCGTCCATCCTTGGCATTACCCCCTCTGTTCAGTGGGTAATGGAAAGGAGTCTCCCATCCTTGGCTATTACCCCCTCAGTATTGCTGTGTTCAGTGGGTAATGGAAAGGAGTCTCCCATCCTTGGCTATTACCCCCTCAGTATTGCTGTGTTCAGTGGGTAATGGAAAGGAGTCGTCCATCCTTGGCTATTACCCCCCAGTATTGCTCAGTATTGCTGTGTTCAGTGGGTAATGGAAAGGAGTCGTCCATCCTTGGCTGTTACCCCCTCAGTATTGCTGTGTTCAGTGGGTAATGGAAAGGAGTCCATCCTTGGCTATTACCCCCTCAGTATTCCAGTGGGTAATGGTCCATCCTGGCTATTACCCCCTCAGTATTGCTTTGTTCAGTGGGTAATGGAAAGGAGTCGTCCATCCTTGGCTATTACCCCCTCAGTATTGCTGTGTTCAGTGGGTAATGGAAAGGAGTCGTCCATCCTTGGCTATTACCCCCTCAGTATTGCTGTGTTCAGTGGGTAATGGAAAGGAGTCGTCCACCCTTGGCTATTACCCCCTCAGTATTGCTGTGTTCAGTGGGTAATGGAAAGGAGTCGTCCATCCTTGGCTATTACCCCCTCAGTATTCTTGAAATTCCTGTCTCATCGGATGTCTATTTATGGAAGCAAAACTACACTCACCGATTCTTAACCATTATAAGTAAAGCGATTCTGTTGATTGTGGGTTTGTTCTAAAGATATCTGGGTTGTACCAAAGGAACACTGACTGTAGACCCGAATTATCTCTGAGTAACACATTTTTGTGTGAATCAGCTGGAATTTGTTGTTAAGGATAGCATTTAACTTGTTCAAAAGGCAATGCATGAAAACAATATAATGGAAGTATGCATCACGCAAATATAAAGGAGAGTTCTGTCCCTTATTTCTGGAGTTTTTTTTTTTAATATTACGTAAACATGCAAATTAATGTTATGCTCATCTGGCTGTAAATAAAGGGTGTGTGTGGGATATTTAGCAGTAAGCTTAATGCATCGTTGGTAGACATTAAAGAGTTAAGTTTTGTCTTTTTGTTCATTTTATAGAAATCCAGTTGTGCAAATTATGTCTGTTTGTATTTACCAGTTTTTATTTATGCAGTTCTTTAAAGTTTGCCTTTTATGTATTTTGAACCTAGACTAGAATTTAAAGGAAATGTATGCACTTTTCAGCAAGAATTGGGAATTTTTTTGTTGTGTTGTTAATGTCAATTGTTGGACGGACAAGCCATATTTTATAAATTTTAAGTATTTTATAAATTTGTCATGAAATTTCACTTTCAATTACTAGTTTATGTTCGTTAAAAGCTCTCTTTTTTCAGTAAATTAAGACGGGAAACGCTTAAGCGTTCTTTTTTTCCTAAATCGGCCCATTCTGATTTAGTTTTCATTTCACAACCAGTCCAAATATGATGTGCTGGGTTATATAAACCGCGAGAACATTGCACTGTCTGTCTACAATTCAGTATACTGTTTTGCGTGTATAACGTTTTGGTATTGTTGTCTGATAGAATATGCATAGTGAAAACAGTTTGAGACCGTCTTATATCTGACGCCCAAGTTTCAAAGGGAATTCAGCGCAAGAGTACCCCCCGGCGGGCTTCCACCTATCATGGGGGGGGGGGGGGGGGGGGGGGGGGCTTACGGAGAGTAGCCCAACAGCCTCCTAAAGTCCAACCACACGTCCTCGTCGTAGGAGGCGGGCAACGGCTTAGACTGGCTTATGTGGTTATGGCCCTCCCGTGGGGATACCGGGGGTTCTTTCAGCAGAAATAGTTCCCCCTTCTTCTGGAAGTTCTATGCTAGTAACTTCCCCATCTCTATCACTCTCTTTGACTGCCTTTTCTCTTCTTTTTGCTTTTTGGCGTCTACTTCTTTCTGCCTTATTGGTCCATTCACCTGCATTTTTTCTATAAAACCCTTCCACGTTTTTCCTTTTTACAATTTATGACATGCCAGTTGTTGTTTTTATTGTACACTGGCATCCACACGTGATACTTGCGCACTTGAGTGGGCACCTGTTGTCCATTCTGCAGTGCATATTAACTTATATAGCCTTTTTTATGTATTTTAGCTTACTAGTATGTATTTGCTATCCTTTTTTACTGGAACCGATAAATGAGAGTAGCGTGGCTCCACGTTTCCAGCACTGTGTGGACTTATGTGCTATAGGGTATAATAATGGAAGTGTCATGTTATGAATTGTACTACATTTTTTGTTTTCAGGTTTTGTACGTCGTTAAGATTCTTGGATTTGTGTTTTGCTATATGTGGTAGATTTTTATGTGGTGACAGTCCTGAGATAACCATAGCTGTTGACGGGACTATAACAGACTAACTAACTAACTCAGCGCAAGATCTTGGTAAGCGGCGTTGTTGAGTAGCTTGTAGGGTAGCTTGCTGTAGCCTACAAGGATGATTGTCGATGAACTAATGGATATAAAATGTAATGAAGAAAATGTAACCTTATTCTCTCAACCCATACAGTTTCTACTCACTCGTAGCTTTCGCCAAGCGTCCGCCTGGCTTCCTCAGCGCTTGTAGTAATGTACACTGAATTGAAGGTGGAGACTTGGAGTTCAGTCAACACGCCAAGTCATTCCCAATTCTGCTGCTTTATCCTTGCCTCTCAGAATAGATAGTTCCACCGCCTTATGGGAGTCCTGTGCTTGTGAGTTCCTCCGATCTTATCACGCCCGTTCCACTCTGCCTTTCCCCAGTTTGCCGACTTGTACATAACTACCCCCACCCCAACCACCCCTGCCCTCCATTTGCTTGACAGTTGTTCTTCTCTTTGTCCGTCCTCAGCTCTAACATTCAACGTGTTATTTCTGGGTTGATTTTTTGGACTTCACAGGGACAAGTTAAGAATCTATAAAAAAAAATCTGGAAATGTATACAGGTTTTTTAAAGATTTTTTTCTAAAGTCTTAACTCGTCCCTGTGAAGAAAAGTAACCATATTTTACGTATTGACTTCAAACAGCTTTACATATGTTATCACTGTATTATTAGTTACTGGTCATATTTTAGACTGAAGATATGGGAGGGTGTGCTTTTGCATGTTTTATTGATGCTTAGTGTTTAACGTGGTGACAGTGCTGAGAAGACCATTACCATTCACGAGACTATATGATATTGAAAACAATCCCCGGTATTTTTTAAATTTTAAACTTAGCATTGTTAACTTCATCGTTCTGGATTCTGACCATCCGAAGAATGGGATTCTATTTTTCCCCAGTCACATAGGGTGGTTCTAACAGACTTCTGTCATTTCTCGTTTGGGTTTCTTCAGTGTTCTGGCTTGTGTACAAGTTTTGTCGGTGTATTTTGTGATCTTTCATTTTCATTTTTTTTAAAATGTTAATCCCATATTATGCTATCAGTTCTTACAATCAAGTGTCCCTAAATGGTAATATTCACGTTTCGTCACGTGAAGGATGATATCATTATGACCAAACTACGATAATACCTCAATTGTTTTTGTTTGGTTGGTTGTTTTTTGTGTGTGTTTTTATGTTTATTTTGTCATTCATCAGATTATCTCCTTTCATTGGATGAAATGTGAATGTTACCAAGCTTCTTTCCGTCTCAACTTCTGTGTGTTGTTGTTTGAAGCATGATGATGACATTGTGTGGTGACCCCACCATCATCAACACCACGGAATTGGTTAGACAACATCCACAGTGAGCCACCCCCAAGGGAACAGACAACGGCTGATAACACCTTGTGACTTTCACCTGACCAAATTATGTGAACCACCCCTTGTGACTTTACCCTGACCAAATTATGTGAACCACCCCTTGTGATTTTACCCTGACCACATTATGTGAGCCACCCCTTGTGACTTTCACCTAACCAAATTATGTGATCCACCCATTGTGACTTTCACCTAACCAAATTATGTGATCCACCCATTGTGACTTTCACCTAACCAAATTATGTGATCCACCCCTTGTGACTTTCACCTGACCAAATTATGTGATCCACCCCTTGTGACTTTCACCTAACCAAATTATGTGATCCACCCCTTGTGACTTTCACCTGACCAAATTATGTGAACCACCCATTGTGACTTTCACCTGACCAAATTATGTGAGCCACCCCTTGTGACTTTCACCTAACCAAATTATGTGATCCACCCCTTGTGACTTTCACCTAACCAAATTATGTGAACCACCCCTTGTGATTTTACCCTGACCACATTATGTGAGCCACCCCTTGTGACTTTCACCTGACCAAATTATGTGAACCACCCCTTGTGACTTTCACCTGACCAAATTATGTGAACCACCCATTGTGACTTTCACCTGACCAAATTATGTGAACCACCCCTTGTGACTTTCACCTGACCAAATTATGTGAACCACCCCTTGTGACTTTCACCTGACCAAATTATGTGAACCACCCCTTGTGACTTTCCCCTGACCAAATTATGTGAACCACCCATTGTGACTTTCACCTAACCACACTATGTGAACCACCCCTTGTGACTTTCACCTGACCAAATTATGTGAACCAGCCCTTGTGACTTTCACCTGACCAAATTATGTGAACCACCCCTTGTGACTTTCCCCTGACCACATTATGTGAACCACCCGTTCACCTGACCAAGTTATGTGAACCACCCCTTGTGACTTTCACCTGACCAAATTATGTGAACCACCCCTTGTGACTTTCACTTGACCACATTATGTGAACCACTCCTTCACTGACCACATTATGTGAACCACCCCTTGTGACTTTCACATGACCAAATTATGTGAACCACCCCTTGTGACTTTCACATGACCAAATTATGTGAACCACCCCTTGTTCTCGCTTACCTGGCCATATTTTTTTCATCATTACCTAAACTCATTGTAAGCCTACTTATTTGACAATTACTAACGTTACGTATATATGTGGAGGTGTGAGGTGTTTGTGGACGCTGCATCTCTTGTCGCCACTTCAGCGTGTTTTGTCCAAAGATTCATCTTAATACGTTGTCAGATTGTTCTGACGTTAAGATTATTTCTTTCACCAGTACTAATAGCATTATTACTTCATTTATGATGACTAATATCTCATGTACGTGGAAATGAGAGGTGTTTCGGACGTACCGCCTCTTATCGTCACTTCAGTTTACCCTATAGTTTCATCTCTATTAGTGTCAAACACTGATCTGACTTTGTTTCGTTTCATCAGTACTAATTGCATTATCACTTCATTTATGATTACTAATATCTCGTGTACGTGGAAATGAGAGGTGTTTGGACGTACCATCTCTTATCGCCACTTCAGTTTACCCTATGGTTTCATCGTAATGTCAAACACTAATCTATCGTTATTTCGTTTAATCAGTACTATTACTTCATTTATTATTACTAATATCTCGTGTACGTGGAAATGAGAGGTGTTTTGGACGTATCATCTCTTATCGCCACTTCAGTTTACCCTATAGTTTCATCGTAATGTCAAACGCAAATCTTGCGTTATGGTTCGTTTCATCAGTACTAATTGCATTATTACTTCATTTATGATTACTAATATCTCATGTGCGTGGAAATGAGGTGTTTGGACGTACCATCTCTTATCGCCACTTCAGTTTACCCTATGGTTTCATCGTAATGTCAAACACTAATCTAGCGTTATTTCGTTTCATCAGTACTAATTGTATTGTTACTTCATTTATGATTACTAATATTACATGTGCGTGGAAATTAGAGGTGTTTGGACGTACCATCTCTTATCGCCACTTGTTTTGCTCTATGGTTTCATCGTAATGTCAAATTCTAATCTGACGTTATGTTTCGTTTTATTACTAATTGTATTGTTACTTCATTTATGATTACTAATATCTCATGTGCGTGGAAATGAGAGGTGTTTGGACGTACCATCTCTTATCGCCACTTCAGTTTACCCTATAGT
>CM065686.1:4065265-4072765 GCA_017654935.2 Phymorhynchus buccinoides
TATAAATAAAATTCAATCAATCAATCTCTGTCTCTGTCTCTCTCTCTCTCTCTGTCTCTCTCTCTCTCTCTCTCTCTCTCTCTCTCTCTCTCTCTCTCTCTCTCTCTCTCTCTCTCTCTCTCTCTCTCTCTCTCTCTCTCTCTCTCTCTCTCTCTCTCTCTCTCTCTCTCTCTCTCTCTCTCTCTCTCTCTCTCTCTCTCTCTCTCTCTCTCTCTCTCTCTCTCTCTCTCTCTCTCTCTCTCTCTCTCTCTCTCTCTCTCTCTCTCTCTCTCTCTCTCTCTCTCTCTCTCTCTCTCTCTCTCTCTCTCTCTCTCTCTCTCTCTCTCTCTCTCTCTCTCTCTCTCTCTCTCTCTCTCTCTCTCTCTCTCTCTCTCTCTCTCTCTCTCTCTCTCTCTCTCTCTCTCTCTCTCTCTCTCTCTCTCTCTCTCTCTCTCTCTCTCTCTCTCTCTCTCTCTCTCTCTCTCTCTCTCTCTCTCTCTCTCTCTCTCTCTCTCTCTCTCTCTCTCTCTCTCTCTCTCTCTCTCTCTCTCTCTCTCTCTCTCTCTCTCTCTCTCTCTCTCTCTCTCTCTCTCTCTCTCTCTCTCTCTCTCTCTCTCTCTCTCGCTCTCTCTCTCTCTCTCTCTCTCTCTCTCTCTCTCTCTGTGTTGTGAATAAACTGACACCGGCCTATCTATGCAAACGATTTCCTATTACTAACATTCGTAGCAAAAATATAATTTATATTCCTCGCCCTAGAACAAACCTGTTTATGACCTCCCTTACATACTCCGGTAGCAAATTATGGAATGAATTAGAAAATTGCAATAAAAACCTAATAAGTGTCTCATCCTTTAAAAGAACATATCACAAACACCTCTTAGAAAAGTTTTAAGCTATTAACTTCCTAGAAATATTCGCTGTTTGTTTAGAAATAATAATGACTTTACGTAAATATAATGTTTCTCTATAACGTGGGGTTACTAGTGTATTGTATTCTATCATTGGACCATGAGCGTATTTGCACCTGTGTGTTCGAACACACCACGAGAGACTAGGTATGCATGTTTTGGTATAGTTATAGGATATGCTGTATGTTTTGTGTGTGTGCGAGTACGTGAACGAGCTCTTCGTTTGAGCTTGAATTTTTTTCGCATGTTCTTCAATTTACTGTGAACATGCCTGTTGTTATTTTCTATTCTTGTTATGCATTTTTTACTTCTTTTGTTTTCCTTTTCTTCTTATTTGGCTTTTCTTTTTCCCCTCGAGGGCATGGTGTAAAGAAGCTTGAGCTTATCCGTTTACCCTCATTAAACATTCGTATTCGTATTCGTATTCTCTCTCTCTCTCTCTCTCTCTCTCTCTCTGTGTCTCTCTCTGTGTCTGTCTGTCTCTCTCTCTCTGTCTGTCTGTCTCTCTCTCTCTCTCTCTCTCTCTCTCTCTCTCTCTCTCTCTCTCTCTCTCTCTCTCTCTCTCTCTCTCTCTCTCTCTCTCTCTCTCTCTCTCTCATACACTCATTCAAACACCCCCTTCGCACACTCGCACACAATTCAAGAGTGACTGTTGTGGATGTTGCTATTGTTTCTTGTTGATCGATTGATACTTGCTGATAAATGTTCTTTGCCGATCTACGATATGTTGATGAACACAAAGGAAAATGTTGTTTTACTGATGTCTGGTGTGGGTTTTGCCGTTGACTGTCTGGAGAAGACCGTTGATGTTCACTGGAATAGAAGTCACTTAAAGTGGTTCACTATGCAGGGAGATGTAGACTGATAAATGCTGACTTTATATATAACTATGCTTTTGTTTTGGTTCCGTGTGCGCGTGCGTGCGTGCGTGCGTGTGCGTGCGTGTGTGTGTGTGCGTGCGCGTGTGTGTCAGGCGGTATGCAGGTAAGGGAATGCACATGTTCAGTGGTGTTTGTTTCATTGAGTCTCTGCCCTATCACCTGATGTGCGTTTATCACAAGGCTGTAATTTATATTTCAGCCAATTCAATGATTAATCGTGTGTGAACTTGTTTTTTGGCGCGTGCGCACGCGCGTGTGTGTGTGTGTGTGTGTGTGTGTGTGTGTTTCAGGATCCACCTCCTGGAACAAACTTCCTCTCTCCCTCAGTCAGCGACCGACCCTTTCTGCTTTCAAACCAAACCTCAAAACCCACCTGTTCCCCTATCATTGAATCTCTCTCTCTCTCTCTCTCTCTCTCTCTCTCTCTCTCTCTCTCTCTCTCTCTCTCTCTCTCTCTCTCTCTCTCTCTCTCTCTCTCTCTCTCTCTCTCTCTCTCTCCTCCCTCCCTCCCTCCCTCCCTCGTCTTTAGGTCTGTGCGTATTCTATTTGTCAAATGTGTGTGTTCTTTTCTTGTTTCGTCTTGGTAGAGCGTTTTTGTGTGAATGTGAACTAGTGTGTGCGCTTCGATTTGATTTCTATCAAGATTAAGCGCCGTATAAATACAGTTTTTGTTGTTTGTGTGGGGGTGACCTCCGTGTGTGTGTGCTTAAAGACACACCAGATCACGTGTCAAAATCACGGGTTTCACGTGTTTTCCCTCTTATAACTGGACAAAAATCGTTTTGACCAGGTCTGACTCTCATATATATGCCCCCAAATTCAAACCTAAACATCATTTTAAAGAGCAGCCTCACTTTGAATATGGGGACATCTATATGTGGGTCACAGCTACCCAGAAAAAAACCAAGGGACTTGCTCGTGGCGCGTCTGTGTACCTTTAACTTTCTACCTGTTCTCCTACGCATGCACGCACGCATGTAAGCACGTGCACACATACCCTTGCATGCAGGCGTACACAGGCACTCGCACACGCTTTTTACTACTCTTGTTCTTCTTTGTATTAGTACCAGGACAGAATAAAAAAGGTTCTGCCTATGGCTTGTACCCACGTGTCGTCATATCCGGCCACAAGGAGCGTGCCATATTATGGGAGACCGCCATCTTAGTCAGTAACTTTGAGAAATGCCAGATCGATGCTGTTTACACACAAATCTGACTAAGATGGCGACACTTCCGTTGGAAGGGTCGAGATGCGCACGGAGGTGGGGGGGGAGCCATAGTATCATCATAATACACATTGTCAAACCAATGGTCTTGTGTCTAATGTAGTCTTCTTCTTCTTCTGTTCTTCTTATTTAATATAATTCATTTTAACAAACGGTGGTAAGACACATTGATGGGTGTTTTGTAACAAGTGGTCGAACTTTACGCGGTGACAGTCCTGAGATGACTGTAGCTGTTGACGGGACTATAATGGAAAAAATAACAAATAATTAATTTGTTTTACCAAACCTGCCTCTAACTCTCTATCAATGCTTCGGTTCTCGCAAGGGAGAAAAGCAGTACATGTTCTGCTGATTAGCACCAAACGAAAAGGGGAAGTTCTTTCCCCTAGTTCATAGATGCACGCTGCAGACTATTCGTTAAATCGTCCTGTCTGTCTTTGCGTTCTCTCGGTTGTTGCTGCTGCTACTACAAGTTGTTGGCATTGGAGCGCAGATGTGTCGTGCTGCTGTTATGTGCCCAAGTTCAGACGCTCGGTTTAATTTTTAATATTTTTTTGGTCAAACTACTAATGGTGAAAAAACAAAGTTCAAAACGTTTTGAACTTTGTGTTTTTTGAATAAGTGTCCCTGTGGTTATTTTTTATTTTTTATTTATTTACTAATGGTGAACGTGTCGTGTTGTGGGTAGATCTATATCATGAATTAACAATGAGTACAAAAACAAACCGAAAAAAAGCAAGAAAACATTTGTTTATGACATTGATAAATGTAGACACATAACATCGTGGTTTGTGTTCTTTTTATTCGATCGCTCAGACTGATTCCTGTCAATTATGAGCGCAGATGCGTCATGTTGCTTTATGCGCCCAAATAAGAAAGAAATAAGCCCAGCATGTCCAATTTCGGCTGCTTTTTGACAGTGTTTCTTGGAGAGAAAAAAAAGGCACAGAGAGAGAGAGTGAGCAGTTTCGGTGTCGTCATACAGATGTTCGAACTTTCATTTTCAAAATAATCTCTCTCAGCCAGGACGTGGTGCTAACATTCGGGGCATTTTGCTGAGTCAATCATTTTTTATCAAACTTATGTTGTGGCGCTATGAATTTTAAATTTAACCCTTTCATCGCCACTGTCGCCTCTTGGCACCACAATGATTTAACACCCATTTTACTGAAATGCGTCAAATGAGGGTCTGTCGTCCAATGACAAGGATAGGCCCTATTTTATGCCTGTCACGGAGGAATCCCCAGTATTGCAGACGAAATCTTTTCTCTACCCAGGTAAGTTTAATGAAAAGTTTTGGCTGAAAAATGGCTGGCGTTGAAAGGGTTAACAGTAAGAGTAACAGTAAGTGACTTTAATAAATGTAGGTATTTAACCCCGCAGTTAGCGGACAGGCCAACGACATGAACAGCTACATGCTGCGTGTGTTTTCCCGCCTTTTCCGTCCTGCACGTGGTCGCTAAGGTATAGAACAAATATGGACGTGGCGTGACCTTGACCTTGTTATTTGTTAAGGTTTTCTTTTTTGGCAGTTCCTCAGTTTCTTGTCACTTAAGCGCAGATGCGTCATGCTGCTGTCATGTTCCCACGTTCACGCGCTCGGGAACTTATCTGCCGCTCGGCGATCCGCTTCTTGTTATTGTTATTTTCGCAAGTAGTTTTCCACAAACACACGTGAAAGCCGATCACAATGTTAGGTACGGCAAATGTCGGAACTCGTACAATAATCTTCTCGCCTTGGCATACACCTGTGTCGGACAAATTGACATAAGCTAGAACACCAAGGCTACATTAACATGTTACGTTCTACATAGTTATGCGGGGATTGTCTTTAGCCATGACAAGCTCCTAGCATAACATCATCAATCCAAAATCCTCCGAAGTCGGAGTGTGGCTGCCCACGTGGCGGGGTAATCACAAACGGTCACGCACGTAGTGTTCTCATCCCTAGTTGGGGCATTTGTACCGTAGTGTTCAATTGCTTCGGCTGTTGGGATGATCCCTGGAGTCGACAACAAACAGCAGCATGCATAATCTTCGAGCTTGCGGGTTAAACTGCTGGGCGTGTACTCATGAGTGCGTCTTAGTCAACACGGGTAGTAAGTAGAACGTGGATTAGGCTAAACAGCCAATCGTTTGGGGAGTTACATGTAGTCTAATTTACATACTACTACCCGTGTTGACTGTCAGACTCGCTCATGATTCCACACCCTGTGCATGTCACTTTGTCGTTTCCGACCATGGCTGCCGGATGGAGGAGAAGTCGGCTGTTATCCTGGAGTGGTGGGATTCAATCTGTTCATAGCGAAGCAGCCTTGCCAAGGCGGCATCCCCACTTCCTTGGCCTAAGGGACTCGAGGACTGTTGGCGTAGCGGAAGGAAGGTCGGTCCCCAACGGCCAACCAATCCCTTTGGCTGCAGCACAAAGAACCAGTGCTAATGCCTCCTAGCTTGAGTCATACGTAGTCTTTCACAACAGATTAAAATGCACCATGAATAGCCGTTCCGTCACACACAAAGTCAAGCTATTTAGTTAAAAGACTGAATCTAAAAATCTTAGATTTAAGAAATGCACCAAGCATATCCCAATAAAAATAATTTGGCTGTATATGTTCTACATAGCATTTCAAATATATTTCTTCCATCCGATTAATTGTAAAAACTTTCTTTGTTGAGCAGTATCATAAAACATGTTATTTTAGTAGAACAATGTTATGAAATATTGCAAACATAAATAAAATCGCCAACTAAAGTTGGCTTGAGAAAAACTTCTGAAAATACGGATGTACCAAAATTAGTGTTCCTCCCGAAACAACTGTGCATGGTTTTCCGTTACTGAACAAAAAGCATTCAGGCTGGTGTAATGTAAACATTCAGGCTGTTGTACAGCTCTCCCCTTGCTGTTAGCCGCACCTTCAGGCTGGTGTAATGTAAACATTCAGGCTGTTGTACAGCTCTCCCCTTGCTATTAACCGCTAATGTACATTCAGGCGCACCTTCAGGCTGGTGTAATGTAAACATTCAGGCTGTTGTACAGCTCTCCCCTTGCTGTTAGCCGCACCTTCAGGCTGGTGTAATGTAAACATTCAGGCTGTTGTACAGCGCTCCCCTTGCTGTTAGCCGCAAATTCAGGCTGATGTAATGTAAACATTCAGGCTGTTGTACAGCTCTCCCCTTGCTGTTAGCCGCACCTTCAGGCTGGTGTAATGTAAACATTCAGGCTGTTGTACAGCGCTCCCTTTGCTGTTAGCCGCAAATTCAGGCTGATGTAATGTAAACATTCAGGCTGTTGTACAGCTCTCCCCTTGCTGTTAGCCGCACCTTCAGGCTGGTGTAATGTAAACATTCAGGCTGTTGTACAGCTCTCCCCTTGCTGTTAGCCGCACCTTCAGGCTGGTGTAATGTAAACATTCAGGCTGTTGTACAGCTCTCCCCTTGCTGTTAGCCGCACCTTCAGGCTGGTGTAATGTAAACATTCAGGCTGTTGTAAACATTCAGGCTGTTGTACAGCTCTCCCCTTGCTGTTAGCCGCACCTTCAGGCTGGTGTAATGTAAACATTCAGGCTGTTGTACAGCTCTCCCCTTGCTGTTAGCCGCACCTTCAGGCTGCTGTGTAATGTAAACATTCAGGCTGTTGTACAGCTCTCCCCTTGCTGTTAGCCGCACCTTCAGGCTGATGTAATGTAAACATTCAGGCTGTTGTACAGCTCTCCCCTTGCTGTTAGCCGCACCTTCAGGCTCAGGCTGTGTAATGTAAACATTCAGGCTGTTGTACAGCTCTCCCCTTGCTGTTAGCCGCAAATTCAGGCTGATGTAATGTAAACATTCAGGCTGTTGTACAGCTCTCCCCTTGCTGTTAGCCGCACCTTCAGGCTGATGTAATGTAAACATTCAGGCTGTTGTACAGCTCTCCCCTTGCTGTTAGCCGCAAATTCAGGCTGATGTAATGTAATGTAGACATTCAGGCTGTTGTACAGCTCTCCCCTTGCTGTTAGCCGCAAATTCAGGCTGATGTAATGTAAACATTCAGGCTGTTGTACAGCTCTCCCCTTGCTGTTAGCCGCAAATTCAGGCTGATGTAATGTAGACATTCAGGCTGTTGTACAGCTCTCCCCTTGCTGTTAGCCGCACCTTCAGGCTGGTGTAATGTAGACATTCAGGCTGTTGTACAGCTCTCCCCTTGCTGTTAGCCGCAAATTCAGGCTGATGTAATGTAAACATTCAGGCTGTTGTACAGCTCTCCCCTTGCTGTTAGCCGCAAATTCAGGCTGATGTAATGCACGTGACAAATGGCGGCAGCAACGGGAGCGAAATGGACGAATTGCGACAGTGAATGTTGTTGACACAAACGTTACGTGCACAATGGTGCGACACCATCAGTCATACCATCCTCGGAGACAATAACATGTAGGCCTATGTTGACAAGATGGTATGTAGCACGCGTGTACAATGGTGCGACACCATCAGTCATACCATCCTCGGGGACAATAACATGTAGGCCTATGT
>CM065686.1:4080265-4097765 GCA_017654935.2 Phymorhynchus buccinoides
GTCTGTGTCTGTCTGTGTCTGTGTCTGTCTGTGTCTGTGTCTGTGTCCCCAGGCCATGTCCACGAAGGACGAAATGTCTGGTCTCCGCTTTCCTGTTCTTCTCACTGCTTTCTACCGACACATTTCAATTGAAAAAGAGCTGAAAGAAGACAATTAGAAGATGTTCTTGAATAAAAGGCTGCACAGGGCCAACAAAGAGGCAGGAAATGCTAGATGACGGTAAAGGAAAGAAAAACAGAGTCAAATAGAGTGATAGAGGACTTTGCTAGCACAGAGCTTCCAGAAGGCATGTGAACTATTTGTATTTGAAGATTATCAAGAATAAAATACAAGAGAAAGAGACAAAAGGGCAGAAAACATTAGGTGACAGTAAAAAGGGAAATGTCGAGTCAAAGAGAGTAATAGAGGGTTTTGCATTTCAGCACAAAACTTCCAGAAGGTGGGGGAACTAATTAAAACCCACCCCACCTATCCCCGTGGACAGTGTGTTGTGATTCATACATTAAAAAAACCGTCATTTATGAGTGGTTAAAACTGTTACAAGTCCTACTGACATGTTCTCTGGTGGGTGTATTGCACTGTTATTACCATATAAATAACCATAGGGTCATGTGACCCTCACAATGGCCACAGATTTGTTGGGGCCGACCCTAGATTGTATCGGTGGGTTGTAAAGAATCACCACAGATAGTTTGGCACTTTCGTTCAGCAAGTTCCAAAAACCATTAAATGTTGTGAATAGTGTGCCCCGCTGATAAGGCTTGTAATGTGAACAGTTTGTGAAAACGATTTGGTCTAAGCGACCCAGGCGGTCATTAGAAAAGAGAAGGCACATGTCTTGCCTTTCACTGAAACATTCTGACTTCCAGCACCTCCGCTAAGGAAGAATCGCCGACTTGACGGTTTGATTTCTAGGAAACCAGAGCAAAGTGAGTGTGGCGATCTCTGTAAAGTTTTTTTCCAAGTGATCTCGACGTGTTTCTGGCAAAAACGTATCCATCCGGGTGCCCCTTTAAAGACACACTGACGCACCACGATTAAATCCCTTGTTTTTTTCTGGCTAGCTGTGACCCACATACAAATGTCCCCACCTTCAAATTGAGGCTGCTCTTTAAAATGATGTTTCGTTTTCAATTTGGGGACATTAGTATGGGAGTAAAACCTGGTCAAAACAAGATTTCTTACCAGCTGTAAGAGGGAAAACCCGTGAAACCCGTGATTTTGACACGTGACCTGCTGGGTCTTTAATTAAGATATGATATACAACATACACTTATTTTTTGTGCATCTACTGCGCTTACGTATGTAGTAGTGTTTTTAGACTTAGACCCAACATGAAAACCTGACGATAACAGTTAAAAATGGCAACAACTACAGGCTACAATGGGTGATATCGAATGTGTTCATCTGCGATTGTTAGGAGTTTATTTTTAGTAGTGGTGGCAATATGACGTTTTCAACAACAACAACAACAAGGAAAATGCTAAGATATCTGACATTACCACAACATCCATAACAACAAGAACAAAACAAAATCTCGACATTTTGTTTGCTTCGTATTTTATTTTATGTTTCTTCTTTAATCGAAGATTCTCTGGAGAGAGAACTAGACTTCCTTGTCACGAAGTTTCCATTTCTTTGTTCAATTTCCGCTCAAACTGGGTGCCTACACAAACGTAGGGTAACTTTTCAAACTATGGTGAGAAGGAGCGGTAGTTGTGTGTGCAGGGGTATGCGACTAACTGCAGACAGTCAATCGAGGTTATCCTATTGTGTCGATACTCTGGAAATAGAAATGTTATTGAGAGAGAGAGAGAGAGAGAGAGAGAGAGAGAGAGAGAGAGAGAGAGGAGGAGGAGGATGAGGAGAGAGAGAGAGAGAGAGAGAGAGATGGAGAGCGATAGATGGAGAGAGAGAGCCGATGATTTGAGGAGCGAGAGATGACGCGATGAGAGAGTGTAGCGAGAGAGACGATGAAGAGGAGAGAGAGAGAAGAGAGGAGAGACATCGTGAGAGCGAGAGAGGAGATGAGAGGGATGGGACGAGAGGGAGGAGAGAGTGAGAGGGGGAGGGGCATGGGGTAGACTGTTTCCGGGATGACGAATGAATGAGCTCGGGGGAGACGACCACGAGGACAGAAGGCATGAAGGAGGGATGGAGTAGAGAAAGAGAGAAGATGGACGAAGATTACGAGCGAGTATCGAGGGGATCTCGGATGCGGAGAAAGAGAGAGAGAGAGATGGAGCGAAGTTGAGAGTTGAGAGAGAGGGAGAGCGGGAGATGAGAGAGAGGGAGGGCTGAAACAGGATGAGAGATGGAGAGAGATTGAGGATAGGACTAGAGTATTTGAGAGTAAAACTAGGGCTCTCACTCACGAAGTGACACGAGGGCGACATGCAGAGAGAATTGCACGATGAGAGAGATCAAGATAAGAGAGTGATGAGAGAGATTGAGAGATGGAAGAATTAGGGGAGGAGTGAGACTGAGAGAGGGGAGGAGATTTCTGTACGGATGGATAGGGGATTGAGGAGATGAGAGAGAGTACGGGTAATGAGATGGTGAGGAGAGATGAGAGAGGAGACAGGCATGAGCGGGGAGAGAGAGAAGAGAGATCGAGAACGAGAGAGAGAGAGGGATGAGAGAGAGGAGAGGAGGAGAGAGTAGAGGGAGAGAGCGAGGCAGAGAGAGGGAGAGAGAGAGAGAGAGACGGATATTGAGAGATAGGGGAGGAGAGAGAGGGAGAAGAGAGAAAGAAAGACAGAGAGGGAGAGAGAGAGAGAGAGGGAGGAGGAGATGGGAGGGGGAGAGGAGAGAGAGAGAGAGAGAGTGGGGAAGAGAGAGAGAGAGAGAGAGGAGGAGCGAGAGAGAGACTGAGAGAGAGGAGAGGGAGGAGAGAGAGGATTTGAGAGGGAGAAGAGAGAGGGAGAGAGGAGGGGAGAGAGAGAGAGGAGAGGAGAGAGTGAGAGAGACGATGAGGAGGGAGAGAGAGAGAGAGAATGAGGACGACAGAGGAGAGGAGAGGGAGAGAGAGACCCAGCACAGGGAGAGGAGAGAGAGAGAGGAGATGGAGAGACAAACAGAGAAAAAAAGAGGGATGACGATGAGAAGGGAGGGAGAGACGGGAGAGAGGAGGAGAGGGGAGGAGAGAGATTGAGAGAGAGAGGAGAAGAGAGAGAAAGGTAGAGAACTGAGGAGGAGAGACGGACGAGGAGGCGGAGAGGAGAGATAGAGGTGGGAGAGACGGAGAGACATGAGAGAAGACACAGCGAGAGAGAGGAGACGAGACAGAGTGTGATATAGCGTGGGGAGAGAAAGAGATTATAGATAATTAATGATAAACATGACAAGTCACCAAACAGGACCACCATGTAGTGAGGAAGACTCATATTAGACAGAACGAGAGAGAGAGAGATACAGCAAGAGAGTTGGAGAGAGAGCCAGTTTGACCCAGAGAGTGAGACTGATAGTATAGTGATTGTGAGTGGGAGAGAGAAAAGCAGTAGGAGAAATAAGGGGAGAGTTGTGGAGGAGAGCGAGAGGAGAAGGGGCAGGGGGAAGAGGGGGAGACTACGAGAGAGTGAGAGAGGAGAGTGGAGAGAGGAAAGAGAGTCAGAGAGGACAGAGGAGAGACAGACAGAGGGAGAGAGAGAGGGATAAAGATGGGGGAAAGAGGAAGAGGGATGAGGGCCGAAAGGAAGTTGAGAGGGATAGTGACATTTTACAGTAACGAGTGAGACCCCCCCACCAAAACGTCCATTCTTGATCTCACCGTCGTCGTCGTTTTCCGTCGTCGTCGAGATTAGTCATTGACACCACATCATCGTCGCCGAGGATCATCATCATCATAGATGAGACTGATATAGATTATCATCGTCGTTGTCATCGTTATCGTATAATCATTATCGTTGCAGTCATCATCATCATATAATGATTGTCGCTGTCGTCATCGACGTCGTCATAATTATCATCATCATCATCTAATAATCATCGTTGTTGTCGTCATCATCAGTATTATAAGCTTCACAGCCATCGTGGGACTCTCTCTTTCTTTCTCTCTCTCTCTCTCTCTCTCTCTCTCTCTCTCTCTCTCTCTCTCTCTCTCTCTCTCTCTCTCTCTCTCTCTCCTCTCTCTCTCTCTCTCTTCTCTCTCTCCTCTCTCTCTCTTTCTCTCTCTCTCTCTCTCTCTCTCTCTCTCTCTCTCTCTCTCCTCTCTCTCTCTTTCTTCTCTCTTTTTCTTTCTCTCTCTCTCTCTCTCTCCCCCCCCCCCTCTCTCTCTCTCTCTCTCTCTCTCTCTCTCTCTCTCTCTCTCTCTCTTTTCTCTCTCTCTCTCTTTCCTGTCTCTCTATTCTGTCTCTCTCTGTGTGCCCTCTATCTCTCTCTAACGCTCTCTCTCTCACTCTCTCACTCGCTTTCTCTCTCTCACACATTCTCTCACTCTCTCATTCTCTCTCTCTCTTTTTCTGTATACTTATCTCTCTCCCTCTCTATCTATCTCTTTATCTATATATATTGTTTTAATCACTTGTCATTTTACCACTGACGAAGACGAATAAACGTCGGAATATTTGGAAATATATATATATATATATATCATTATCTCACTCTCTCTCTCTCTCTCTCTCTCTCTCTCTCTCTCTCTCTCTCTCTCTCTCTCTCTCTCTCTCTCTCTCTCTCTCTCTCTCTCTCTCTCTCTCTCTCTCTCTCTTTTAAGCACACACACGCACGAGCACATACCTACGCGTTTTCTTGTTTTCTTTCCCTCTATCTCACTCTATAGCAGTCCGAGAACACTAACTCACGGTTTAAACAAACAAACTTGATAATAAGAAACAACACATTCTGAATTTAGCAAATATTTTAGTGACCATCAAAAATGGCTTAGAGTCAAACTGGATTAAGTTCAGATAGTCCATATGTTTGATTATTACAGAAACAAATGCTGAAAAAAAAACTCTTTTTGTCCCAAATTTTCGTTTTGATATCTTAATAAATAAAAAAAATATAAATGTTGTTCTCCTTTGACTCAAAAATAAATCAACATTTTTTTGGAGTCAAACTTCAGACGGTCTGCTTTTGACTCCAAAATCACAAGGCATCTTAGCATTCTAATTCTGAGTCAAACCGGGCTATCTTACAAATAAATGAGTTTGACTCAAAATATCACAAGACATTTTAGTATTCCAATTTTGAGTCAAACCGGGCTATGTTACAAATAAATGAGTTTGACTCAAAAAATATTTGACTCGAAAAGTGTGCAAAAGTTTCAGTAAAAATCGGACAAAATATAAATAATCCTTTTTGATACAAAAATTATTGTTAATATCAGTACTTTTACTTTTAGTCAAATTCGGACATTTCCAGATAACCTGGTTGTTTCTTGTAACAAACCTGTGTTGATTTTGGAGTCAAAACCGGACAATTCATGTTTGTGTGTCCGCATGCGTACATGTGCACGTGCGTTTATTGCATGTGTGCATGCGCTTCGGTGTGCGCGCGTGTACGTGTGTGTGAAATCTTGATTAGTCACAATGTTAGTCTCATAACCTCTATCACTCATACACAGACACACACACACACTCAGATGCACACACTCACATACACACCCGCACACGCGCGTACACATGCGCTTGCGCGCGCGCGCGCACGCACGTACGTTGTCAGGGTGGGTGATGGGATTCGTGGAGCTGAAGACAAATTACGTAAGAATGTTAATTGAAGTCAGTAGGCCTTCCGCGATGGTCCGCCCTGTCATGTCATGTCTTTGAAGTGAATGTGACACGCCGTAACGTGTGTGTGTGCTTGTGCGAGTGAGAACTAGTCGCGCACGCACACACACACACACACACACGCATGCACACGCACACACACACACACGCACGCACGCACGCACGCACGCACGCACACGCACGCACGCACACGCACACGCGCACACACACACACACACACACACACGCACACACACACGCACGCACGCACACGCACACACACACACGCACACGCACGCACACACACACACACACACACACACACACACACACACACACACAGGGAGGGATCGGTGGTGGGGTGGTTGACAGGCTGGTAACAAAAGAAAGAATGTGTTTGCTAATTGCGTGACAGTAGACCTACCATGATTTTCTGAGTCACCGCGGGGCGTCTTTAAAGTAAGATTGACACGAGTTGACAAGTTTACGATGGGTGAGATAATACTCGTGTCAATCTTACTTTAAAGAGTCAGGCCGCCTGCAGATGGCTTAATTTATTCTGTTCAAGCTCTTCATTAGCGCGAGTGGTCAGAGGAACTGAACAAGGTATCAAAGGCGTACCGCGCTGTGGTCGGGAATGTAACACGTCTCCGCTATCAGTACCCGTACCATGATCAAAGACGATGAGAGAGAGAGAGAGAGAGAGAGAGAGATTGAGATTGAGAGAGAGAGAGAGAGAGAGACAGAGAGAGAGAGAGACAAAGAGAGAGAGAGAGAGAGAGAGAGGGGGGGGGGGAGTTGTGCGAGTTGTAGTAGAAACAAACTGAAATATTCTTTAAAAGAAATAAATAGGTAGATCGATAGACAGATACATAAATATATAAAATTTGATATATAATTATATTATGAACGATCCGAGATACTCATGTTCTTATAAGAGTTTGTCTTAGTCATTTAAAAATAATAATAAAGTGATACGCGAATTACCGTTAGTTCCTAATCATTGTAAAAAATGTTTTAAGTTATTGCTATTCTGAGGATTAGGTACTGCAAAAGTATGAAAGTCCCTAGGTTTTAAACGATAAAGATGGTCTAAAGCCAGAATTATGACTTTTGCTTTCGTTTTTTATGAACAACTAGCGCAACGCTGAGTACCAGTAACGCCTAGTAACGGTAACGCCTAGTAACGGTAATGCCAAGTATTGGTAACGCTGAGTACAGCAAATTTGAAGCGATTTGGTAAAGAAACGGTGGAGTTATAAGGCCCCGTTTCGCGTTGGCGCTGCTGTGAGAGTGATGCGCTCTCCCTAGTAAGGGTAACGCCTAGCAACAGTAACGCCAAGTACTGGTAACGCTGAGTACAGCAACTTTGAAGCGATTTCGTTAAGAAACGGCAAGAGTTATAAAGCCCCGTTTCCCGTTGGCGCTGCTCTGAGAGTGACGCGCTCTCCCGATTTTTTTCAAATTTGCTGCCAGACTTTGCCCTGGTTAGAAAACTGGCGGAGTTATAAGGCCCGTTTTGCATCATGCTGCTGTTATGCGCCTAAATAATTGATTCGCTTCCGGTTTGTCACACGGATAGTCCCCGTCCCCGGTCATCTTCCTGCCAAATTCGAAGGCAATCGGCCCAGAAACGCCGGAGATACGGGCGCCGAGAGGCCGGCGGATGCGCGTTTCGCGCATTTGCGAAACCGCGCAAATGATACGACCACCTCGGTTGCCGTTGCCATCGCCCCGTGAGGGCTCACAGCAAATTTGAAGCGATTCGGTCGAAAAAACGGCGGAGTTATAAGTTGTGTGGTGTGGGCCCGTGTTTTCGTGTTTCAGACACACACACACACAAACACAAACACACACACACGCACGCACACGCACACCCCCCCCCCCCACCCCCCACACACACACACACACACACACACACATACACGGACAGTTCGCTTTTTACTATATGATTCACGAGTTTCTTTCGATCGTTGCATAGGATACGCATTAAATTGTGAGTGTCATTCATTTAATGTGTTTTTCTCCACTAATCGTGTGTGTGCGTGTGCGCGTGCGTGCGTGTGTGGTGTGTGGTGTGTGTGTGTGTGTGTGTGTGTATGTGTGTGTGTGTGTGTGTGTGTGTGTGTGTGTGTGTGTGTGTGAATGTTTATTAATATTGAATATTATGTGCCTTTTTTGTGACTATTGTATGTACAAATTATAGTAAGTTGTTATTTTATGATGCATGCAACTGTATTTCAGTCCTATATATCTCTGTCTCTGTTTGTGTGTGTGTCTCTTCTCTCTTTCTCTGTCTGTCCCTCTGTCTGACTGTCTGTGTCTCTGTCTGTCTGTCTTCTCTGTCTGTCTGTCTGTCTGTCTGTCTGTCTGTCTGTCTGTCTGTTCTCTTTCTCTCTCTCGTTCTCTTTCTCTCTCTATCATTATAAGTGTGGGTGTGAGTGTGATTTGTTAATAGTGTGGCATGGGCGTCTTTAAGTGTCCATCAGTGTGAGTGTTTCAAGTTGGTTGCGAAAGTGTACTGTAGATTATGTCATTCATTATTTGGGCGTGATTGAGAAATTGACTGAGGGATCAGGGAAGGGGGGTGTTGGTCAATGTTTGATGTATACTTTTTGTTCATTGTGTTTACTATTCATTTTAGTGATTTCTGTAAAGCGCTTAGAGCTTAAAGATTAGGCGCTATAAAAGTTGTCTTAATAAATAACTAAATAATGATATCAGTGATAGAAGATGTATGCATGTTTCATTAGTGTTAACATTGTTTTGATATAAAATAATTATTATTTTTGCAACTAACGAGTGTGATTCCATCTTGTTCCTGCAGGGGTAGTACTTAATTATGCATGAATTAATAAGCCTGCGCGCGCGCGCACATGTACACACACAAACGCGACAACACACCATACATTCGCACATGGGCATCTGGACATTCTCCAACACAACATGCGTCTGTAAAGATTTTCGCATCATTTAGTCTTTTCATTTTAGAAGAGAGAGAGTGAGATTAGAGAGAAGGAACACCGATGCAGTATCGAGAGAGAGACTTGGATTTTGCGGAGACGCGAGTAGACGAGAGAGAAGAGTCGTATGAGGAGATTCGAGTGAGAGGTGGGGAGAGGAGGGGAGAAGAGAGATCAGTCTTACGCTTTCGGTGGGCGAGTGATCAAGTCGCCCCCCCCCGATGGCCGCCGCGGTGGGGGTGACTAGTGAAGTGAGGGGCCAGACGAGAGAGAAGACGAGGGGAGGGTCTAGAGAGAGAGGTGAGAATGAGAGAGTTAGAAGGAGAAGAGAGAGAGAGAGGGAGGGAGGGAGAGAGAGGGAGGAGGACGAAGAGGATTAGGTGAGTAAGTTTGTTTGAGTCGGCCTTGTTGATGTTTTTTTGTATATGTCTCGTGTCTGTCTGCTGGCTACTGGCTCTCATACATGCACATACATTAATGCTCTCTCTCTCTCTCTTCTCTCTCTCTCTCTCTCTCTCTCTCTCTCTCGCTCTCTCTCTCTCTCTCACACACACACATACATGCTCTCACACCCCACACACACACACACACACACACAACACATACACACACACACACACACACACACACACACACACAACACACCACACACACACACAAACACACACACACACAACATCAAGACTTGAAGGGTATGTTGGATGTAACTTTTGATAGTGTCGCCTATTGTTACAAGTTTCCATTTTATACATTGATTTTTGTGTAGCATGATTTGCATTCCATGTAAATGAGATCTCTGTTACACCGACTCTTATTTTGGTGTGAATTAGGGAGGGGAGCACGAAATAATGCAAGGAAAGAAATGGTGGGGATAGATGGCAGTTCTTAATGATGTTGGTGTCGTCTTCTTCTCTGAGGGCCCCTACGGGTCAATGAGCTGACCAATTTCTGACTCCTTTGGAGAAGAAAAGACTGAAAAAGAGGTGTTCCGGTGGTGTTCAAATTTCAGTTAATTTCACAGTTGGTATAGCTGCATGCATCGACTTCAAATATGTCCAACATTTTGTGAAGCATGATTGGCTGTCTATTGTTTTTGCTTACTTTTGTTTTCATTTTTAATGCATGAATGTGTGCTTTCTTGTTTGTACTGTGCTTGCATGAGACCACACTGTAATTTCTCCTAACAAAGATAAAGTACTTTTGACTTTCGACTTTGACTCTTTGACACGCACAGCGTGAGTTATTTCCCATTTTTTTCCTAATGCTTTACGTTTTCATTTATTGAATTGTAAAATAAATAAAGTCTATGTTGCCTCGTCGCTGTTCAAAATGTCAAACACAAACTATCATTCTCTACTGTTTGTCTTCTCAATTACAGAAGGGCATCCATCACTGACTACCTTTCTTGTCTCCAAGACGAGAGATTCTCTCAAGGCCCGTAACTCTCGGAGCGGATCACTTTGTGCTGGAGATTGAGAGCAGGGGAAGACAACTGTGACCCAGACGCAGAGAAACGAAATGGCAAGCCTATGAATGTGGTTCCTGTAACTGAACTATGAAATGAAAAGACACATTATAGTGAACTGATAATTTTTTTTTGAACACATCTTGGGGAGTTCCCATCTGAGGATAATGCCAAATCACGAGCGCGCACACACACACACGCGCAGCAGCGCACACACATGTACGTACCACGCACACACACACACACACACACACGCAACGCACGCACCGCAAGCACGCACGCACCGCACGCACGCACGCACGCACGCACGCACACGTCACACGACACGCACACGCACGCACAGCAAGCACAAACACACACACACACACACACACACACACAGCGACCATTCTGCATTTATTGTTTTAACATGGAGAAAAAAGGTTGTGAATAATTGCCAAAGCCAGGTAATAAGGAAATTGTTAAGATGCCTTTAATCACTTTGATGAAAATGCCTTCATGGAGGACCTAATTAATACTAACCTAGATTATGTGTGTCAGATTGAAAGACCCTCAATGAATGATGCAGTTGATACTGGATCCGTTACATTTATGTCTAGATGTATGGACAACAACAATGCTCCCTTTTATAAAAACAAAAAAGATGTGAAACATTCTATAAGCCCACTCCTTGGAATCAAAAAGAAATGACAATGAAATATACAAAAGAGGGAAAGTTATTATCATCAAGGGATAAGGGGGGAAAGAAAATCCCAGCAACAAACAAACAAAGTAAACTCATATTGAAAGCGGCAAAGCAAAAAAAAACCAAGTATTTTCGAAGATTTAATCTCTTAATCACAAAATCCAAAATCAGTTTGGAAAGTATTAACTTCATTTAACTAACCGCTAACCTTAAGGGGGGGGGGAAAATTTCAAAATCCAGTAAATATGGAAATTGCTCCAGAAGACATTAACTTCATTTACTAACGTTGCCTGGAATAAAATAAAGTATTAAAACGACAAATCCAAGAAATGCGGCATTTACCAAATTGCAAGAAAGAATTCGCGTCGATCAAAAAACATAACTCAACTTTCTCTATACCGCCCATTTAGTCAATGAATAGTATAGAACTTTTACACTTTAAACAATCTGGAAGTCGAGATTTAGATGGAATGGATGGGCATTTAATATTGAAAACCGCTTCATTTGCTATGGACAGACACCCTTCACCTACTGTTACAATTGATGCATAGATAAAAATCAGTTTCCACTCAAACTTAAGCAAGCTAAAGTTATACCTTTATACAAATGTGGTGATCGATCTAAACCCAGCTGACTACAGGGGACCTATCTCCATTTTAAGCATATTATCTTAAACCTCTTGAAAAGCACGTTCAAAAAATTTACATTTTCATTTACAAGTTATGTAACATGCCACATCTGCTCTTATACAAGTAGTAGACAGATGTCTCTCAAAGTAAATAACAATGAATTTACGGGTGCATTACCATAGACTTTGCTAAAGCATTTGATGTTATTTAATCACACTCTTTTTAATAAAAAATACTAATAAATTTACAATCTAAACAGCCAGTGCTTTGCGTTTCATACGAGTCGTTCATTGTGATCGGCGAACAGCTTGTTGAAATTAATTAATCGAGGTCAAAATTACGTCCTATTAAGTTTGAGGTTCACCAAGGATCAGCTTATGAACACTTTTTTCTCTATATACATAAATGACTGCCTTTGTGTGTTTAAATGCTGCTGTGAAATGTTTGCTGATGACACCTCATTGAACCATCCAATAATACCAATCCTTCTATATTGAAAGAAAATGTGCAGGCCAATGGTAATAAATTAATGAGTGGACGGAAGTGGAACCACCATGGATCTTAACGCACAAAAAAACAAATGTATTATGAAACCCAAGGACAAAAAAACGAACAAAGATGAATTCGTGTTTCCTCCATGTATGGTCAAGAGATAAGTAATTGAAGAAGCTTCCTCCATAAAGTGTAGGGCGTTATTAAAATTGATAATGACTTATTGTGGGGTGATCACATAATTGAACCCTTGATGTGAAGATTTTCCATAAGAATTTACCACAATTATCAAAAAAAAGAATTTTGGATATCATTCAAGAACACCTTTTTTTCATGGTCAATCTACCCTTATTAATTATGCATCCACTTTATGGGATATAGTGCAGTGAAGTAATCTAAATTATAAACTCGCTTACATAAAAGAGCTTTAAAGCAGTTTTACTAAATCTAGTAGCCTGACTGTAAAGAACTACAACAACTAAACATCACTCTTTTCTAAAGAAAGCGTGTCCATAACAAATGCCTATGTAGTTTAATGTCGTTAAACGGAACTGCCCCGCAAGAAAATTATAAAGCTCTTTAAAAATAAATGAAAATCGACACATCAATGCTTTGGTTTCCTAACCCCGAAATGATCTATTCAAATTAGCTTGACCATACTCTGGAGGGAAACACATGAACAACTTGCCAGCATTCTTGAAATATGCCTCTAAATCTACTTTTAAAAGAACTTAAAGAGGTATTTGAGTTGATCAATGTAAAATTTGAGTTGATTATGGATGTATATCACGAGACAGTAGTATAATATGTAAAACAATGTTATCGTCTTGTGTTTCATCCCCCCCCCCCCCCCCCCCCCCCCATTTTTTCTTTTCTTTCCTTTCTCCCAATTGTTTATGTTTGAGTGCTCTCTCGTCTCCCCTACTCTATCTCTCTCTCTCTCTCTCTCTTCTCTCTCTCCTCTTCTCTCTCTCTGCTTCTCTCCTTCTCTCTCTCTCTTACTCTCTCTCTTACTCTCTCTTTCTCTCTCTCTCATCTCTTTGTTCGAAACGCCCATCGGAGTAAGACAGGGATGTGTTTTGAGCCCTACATTATTTTCTGTTTTTATTAATCAGTTGGCAAATCACATAAATGATGAAGGTAAGCATGGTGTCAGGATATTTCCAGATATATTTGAGTTATTTATCCTAATGTTTGCTGATGACGTTGCTGTTTTGTCAACTACACCAAGTGGTCTTCAGAATCAATTAAAGATATTAGAAACTTATTGTGACAATATGAAACGACACACACACAGGATAGACATAGCCCCAACCCAAAAAAACGAGCCGCACATTGCTGTGTGTTTTAGAATAGGGGGGTTCCCCGAGTGTGTGACATTACCAAAACCAAATGGTTCTATAAAGGTAATAGACTTGAAGTTTTTAACGAGTACTGGTATTTAGGATTCAATTTCACAACTATGACAAGCGCTAAAAAGGGTACTCAACATTTAGTAACAAAAAGCAAAAAGGTTACATTTCAACTGAACAAAGTATTTCAAATTTATAAAGAAATGCAAATCACGTACATTTTTTTAAAATATTTGATACAAAGATCCAGCCCATGTTATTATATGCTTCTGATATCTGGGGTTTAAACAGATTAGATCATATAGAAAAGGTACACATGTTAGCATGCAAGAGATTCCTAGGTGTGCCACGCAGAACCCCAAACAAAATGGTTAAATGGAGAATGTGGCCGTTATCCACTTTATATCAATTCATATGTTGCATGTATTCGTTATTGGTTAAGGGTTTTGCAAATTAACTTTGAAAGGCTTCCACACAAAGCGTATTTGATGCTTTTAGAATTAGATAAATTAGGTAAACAATGCTGGGCTTCAAAGGTAAGGGGAATTTTTGTGTTTGACAGGTTTTGGTTTTGTGTGGTATCAGCAAGGGGTTGGGCAAGTAAAAATGTTCTTGACTGAATTTAAACAAAGACTTATTGATATGTACATTCAATAATGGACAGGTTTAATCAGAGATAGTGATAGATATGATAGCAATAGAACTTTTTAAAATGTATTTGAAAAAGAAAGATATATTCTTGACATGGATACCTATTGCTTCCTCGTTGCTAAAACTCAAGTAAGATTAAACGCTCTCCCACTTAACAACAATCCTCATCGCTATAACAACACAGGTAGGAATAAGATATGCCCGTTTTGCAGAGACCAGACAGAAGACGAAGAGCACTTTTTGTTTAACTGTTCTTTCTACAGCGATTTGAGAAGTAAATTCCTGAAACAGTCAGCAACTCTCCCCAGTCACTTTATTATTACAGCCACTAGTATCTGTCACAGATTCAACGTATCTCGGTTCGTGTTTCACGCAATTAACAGACGAAAAAAAGGCTTTGCTTTTGTAAATATGTATGCTAATTCTGAATTGAAATGCATAGTAGGCATATTAACTAGTTTGTTCATACATAGACCATAATTAAATGAGCTACCTTAATTATGTACTTAACATGAAATATGCAAGAAGTTAAATGTCATTATTTGATTTATCTGTACTGTAGTCCTTTTGATTAGTTTAATTTCTGTGAATATATGAATGAAGTTTATTATAATTATTATAATATTAATATACTAACCCTATCCCCTCATCCCATAACAATGTATTGTGGCCCATGACCGATGTACATTAAAATAGTTCTGATTTCTGAAGTTCTCTCTTCTCTCTCTCTCTCCCTCTCTCTCTCTCTCTCTCTTCGTCATCTCATTCTCTCTCTCTCTCCTCATCTCTCTCTCTCTCTCTCTCGGGTCTCTGCTCATTCAGTTCTCTCTCATCTCGTCTTAAGTATATTACGTATCTCTCGACTGGTATGCATGTAATTACTGTACAACTCTGTGCATATTTCTGTATATAATTGTATTATGTTATCAGGCACACTTTTTTGGTTTTGCTTTGTTTTGTTTTTTGTTTTTTTTTTGTTTGTATTATTATTATTATTATTATTATTACTATCTGATTTTGGTTTGTATAAGGGTCCAAGGCCTATGTACATTAAGCCATTTGAATTTGAATGAATTCTCACAATCTCTCTCTCTCTCTCTCTCTCTCGGTTCTCTCTCTCTCTCTCTCTCTCTCTCTCTCTCTCTCTCTCTCTCTCTCGTTTGATTTATATATATATATATTTTTTTTTATTTTTTTTTTATTTATACTCATTTATGAATGTTATCTGTGGGGGGGTTTTCTATTATTATTATTATTATGCATTTTCATAATGTTTGTATTTTTGTTGGAGGGCAGGATGAAAAAAAGCCTTGTTAGCTTATTCTTTAACCCTCAATAAAGATCATTTTGACTTGACTTGACTTCACACACACACACACACACACACACACACACACACACACACACACACACACACACACACACACGCACACACACACACACAGACACACACACACATACAGGCACAGACACACACACACACACACACACACACACACACACACACACACACACACACACACACACACACACACACACACACACACACACACACACACACACACACACACACACACACACACACACACACACACACACACACACACACACACACACACACACACACACACACACACACACACACACACACACACACACACACACACACACACACCGAGGGGTGCAAGAGAGAGAGAGAGAAGGGTTTGAGATGGGAATGCGACAGAGAAGCAGACAGTCATAGAAAAGTCTTCATGCATGTTGCAGCCTACTCCTGTTTCTGCAGAAACCGACAGTAGGCCTACATAGGAAAAACAGAAAAAGATGTATCATCTCACCAGTACCAAAGAAACTGATTGAGATGAACTCTATGACAACACAGATGATGTTTGACTCCACTCTCAGTGGACACGTTATGTGGAACACAGAATTCAGAAGGTACTAACACGATGCAAGCCACACACAGAACACACCAGGTACTCTAATCTGACTATTGGGAAATTATAGTCATGCGCATAGTGCGTTTGTGAAATCCGAAAGATTATTACCAGAAATGAATTTATTCACCCCTATGATGGGTTTTGTCAAGTCCAACTTAAAAGTATTATTGCGATATTATACGATTATGATTTTCAGTAAAATATTAAAATATGTCAGTAAAAAATAGAAGTAAGTCGATTGGGAAAAAACAGTCGGAGACATTAACGCAGAGACAAAGACAACAGAGAGAGAGAGAGAGAGAGAGAGAGAGAGAGAGAGAGAGAGAGAGAGAGAGAGAGAGAGAGAGAGAGAGAGAGAGAGAGAGAGAGAGAGAGAGAGAGAGAGAGAGAGAGAGAGAGACTGACAGAGAGAGACTGACAGAGAGACAGAGAGACAGAGACAGAAAGACAGAAAGGCATGAGAGACAGAAACACATACACAGACATACACTCCCCCAAAACACACATGCGCACACACACACGCGCAAAGAGAGAGATACAGAGGGAGGGAGATAGAGAGAGCACGGATAAATCACTATCTATAGGGCCTGCTACACTACATACGATTTGCTTTCAATGCGATCCGATTTTGACGATGTGAGTCATGATTCACGTGACATTCATGTATTGGGTCTACTTGAGTATAGTGAGCGAAAATAGTCTAGAATTATTTTTAGACGGAAGTATTTCACGTGAATCTCGTCATAATCGCATCGCATGGAGATCGGATCGTGTGTAGTGTAGCAGACTCTTATGGATCCTAAAGAAAGCAGTTCAACAGGTAACGGAACAGGCGAAGAAAGCGCAGGTGTATTATTCTGATCACGATACTCCCCCCGTGGTAATACCGGGGGGTCTTTTGTATAAATAGTCCCCCCACCTTCTGGAAGTTCTGTGCTTGTAGCTTCCTCTAATCTGTCACTCTCTTTGACTTTTGGCCTTTTTCCTTTGCTTGCTGTCATCCACTGTCTGTCTTACCGATTCATTCTTCTGCCTTTTTTTTCTTTCAAAAATCAATTTCAAAAAGATTTCCTCCAGCCGAAGTCGGACTTGCTGGGTCTAACTTTTTCTTAGGCGCATAACGGCAGCATGACGCGTCTGCGCTCATAATCGACAGGAAACTGTCTGAGCGATCAAAGAAGAAGAAGAAGAAGATCAGGATACCAAAATGCGATGCAAAGCCAAATGCACCCCCCTATATACTGTCATTTGATCCCTATCTATCTCGGAGGTCTGGGATTTGAATTGAAACTTAACAGAAATGAAAACAAGCAAATCTGCAACACACTCTCCCTCTCTCCCTCTCCCCATCTCTCTATATATGCAACACACACGTGCGCACGCGCGCGCACGCACGCACACGCACACACACACACACATACATAAACATGCACGCACAGAGAGAGAGAGAGAGAGAGAGAGAGAGAGAGAGCGAGAGAGAGAGAGAGAGAGAGAGAGAGACACACACACACACACACACACACACACATACACACACACATACGCACTCGCGCGCACACGCACACACACACACATACACACACGCACGCACACACACGCACGCACACACACACACACA
>CM065686.1:4110265-4115265 GCA_017654935.2 Phymorhynchus buccinoides
AAATATGAAACAACACCTTCATTTTCAATCAATCAATCAATCGACCATACTTTATTATCCCAAGGTTGGTAACTTCACACGATGTGCAATAAGAGAAACACAACGACACTGGAAGAAACACAAACGTCAAAATGCATCAATAGAAAACATCATACTCCTACTAATATGTGTACAGTGCAGTACGCCTTTATTGTTTTGCCAGAAGTTTCTTTTCCAACTTCTTTTATTTCCTCCAAAGTTTGATTGTGGTAGGCCTACCAAACATCGTTTATCAAGAGGAATGAGTTGTGAAAGTTATTGCCCTTTGAAAGAATCTCCAGAGCTGGAGATAGAAAAGGCAAATATGAGATGGCTGCAGTTCAGACTTTGGGGGAGATGTGACGAGTAATATTTTGTGTCAGAACATATCGAAAGTTATTTTCATAAAGGTGTAGGGATATGAACCGTCACATCTCTTTCTCTGTTTTCTATTTGTATCCATTCGCCCTAATTTCATTCCGCTTTAGTCTGTTTTCCATTTTTATAGATGGAACAGCGTAAGGAAACGCCAATAGATGATTTATTCCAAGTCTGGAAACGCTTTGATGAAATCTTGACTGCGGCTTGCCTTAATTTTATTTTCACCAATAGGTTGTCCAGACGGAAGAACGGTTATGAATGATGTAACACATTAGTGAAGTCGGGTTAAATGATCCGCAAGAGTTGGATGGAATAAATAACAAAAACAAGCATACACATATTCTCTGGAATAATGGAGATTTTGTATGCCAGGTTATGCCTAAATCTCGAACTTATATGAACACAATACCGATGTCTCTTTTAATATAGTAAACAGAATAATGTTGGGTTTGCTCCCATTTGACTATACAGTGCTAGGCGTAGGATGTCGTAAGCAGATGTGGTGGGAGGGTTAATTAACAGAGTGTCCTCCCCTTGTTCATGTCACTATCTCCTCCCGTAGTCTCACTATTTTTATGCAGAAAACAGTTTTGCGAACGTTTGAAGAAGAAACGTTTGCATCGTAAAGGTTTGCACTGTGCCAATGCTTTCAACATTTTCTCCCCTTACAAGTTTTCCTCCCACTGTAAGCAAAACGAAACCCCATCTTTGACACCATCAGCTTCATCACAGTCAGTTGTACTGATAGAAAAGCTAGCTGCAAGGGGATCTATTCTTCTCTTTTTGTTTGCACTTCTATTTCTGTATCAGTCTCCAAGACGCGTGACCCGCTCGAAGAGTTATCGTCCTTGAGAGAATCTCGGGTCTTGAAAACAGGAAAGATAGAGAGATCATTGACGGATACCGTCCGCAAATACAAAAACAAAGTAATTAATTAGATCGATGATTTGTGTTTGACATTACGAATGATGCGCAATATGAATGGGCATTGCAAATACGTCTAATTAAAAGGTTGTGACATAATTGTTAGCATTCGTCTCCAAAGTGTGTGTGGAGAGAGAGAGAGAGAGAGAGAGAGAGAGAGAGAGAGAGAGAGAGAGAGAGAGAGAGAGAGAGAGAGAGAGAGAGAGAGAGAGAGAGAGAGAGAGAGAGAGAGAGAGACTGATCCAGTGGATTAACCCTTTCACCGCCAATGTTAGCACCACAATGATTTAACACCCATATCATGAAAAGGCATCAAACCAGGGTCTGTTATTCAAAGAGCCTATTTTCATAGTTTCGGGAGGTAAGGATTGGCCTTACTTTACACATGTCATAGACGAATCCCACTATTGCAGAATTTGTTTTTCTCTACCCAGGTAAGTTTAATGGACATTTTGTGCTGCAAAATGGCTGGCGGCGAAAGGGTTAAGTCCCATGCTGACGTCCTCACCATTTAACACTGTGATTGAAAGAAAGGAGGGCGTTCAGTCAGTGAAAGGAGGGAGAAAAGAAAGGCAAGACCAGAGAAACGGATACCGTGGATGGAGGAAGACAGGCTGGAGCATTCACCATTTAACACTGTGATTGAAAGAAAGGAGGGCGTTCAGTCAGTGAAAGGAGGGAGAAAAGAAAGGCAAGACCAGAGAAACGGATACCGTGGATGGAGGAAGACAGGCTGGAGCATTCACCATTTAACACTGTGATTGAAAGAAAGGAGGGCGTTCAGTCAGTGAAAGGAGGGAGAAAAGAAAGGCAAGACCAGAGAAACGGATACCGTGGATGGAGGAAGACAGGCTGGAGCATTCACCATTTAACACTGTGATTGAAAGAAAGGAGGGCGTTCAGTCAGTGAAAGGAGGGAGAAAAGAAAGGCAAGACCAGAGAAACGGATACCGTGGATGGAGGAAGACAGGCTGGAGCATTCACCATTTAACACTGTGATTGAAAGAAAGGAGGGCGTTCAGTCAGTGAAAGGAGGGAGAAAAGAAAGGCAAGACCAGAGAAACGGATACCGTGGATGGAGGAAGACAGGCTGGAGCATTCACCATTTAACACTGTGATTGAAAGAAAGGAGGGCGTTCAGTCAGTGAAAGGAGGGAGAAAAGAAAGGCAAGACCAGAGAAACGGATACCGTGGATGGAGGAAGACAGGCTGGAGCATTCACCATTTAACACTGTGATTGAAAGAAAGGAGGGCGTTCAGTCAGTGAAAGGAGGGAGAAAAGAAAGGCAAGACCAGAGAAACGGATACCGTGGATGGAGGAAGACAGGCTGGAGCATTCACCATTTAACACTGTGATTGAAAGAAAGGAGGGCGTTCAGTCAGTGAAAGGAGGGAGAAAAGAAAGGCAAGACCAGAGAAACGGATACCGTGGATGGAGGAAGACAGGCTGGAGCATTCACCATTTAACACTGTGATTGAAAGAAAGGAGGGCGTTCAGTCAGTGAAAGGAGGGAGAAAAGAAAGGCAAGACCAGAGAAACGGATACCGTGGATGGAGGAAGACAGGCTGGAGCATTCACCATTTAACACTGTGATTGAAAGAAAGGAGGGCGTTCAGTCAGTGAAAGGAGGGAGAAAAGAAAGGCAAGACCAGAGAAACGGATACCGTGGATGGAGGAAGACAGGCTGGAGCATTCACCATTTAACACTGTGATTGAAAGAAAGGAGGGCGTTCAGTCAGTGAAAGGAGGGAGAAAAGAAAGGCAAGACCAGAGAAACGGATACCGTGGATGGAGGAAGACAGGCTGGAGCATTCACCATTTAACACTGTGATTGAAAGAAAGGAGGGCGTTCAGTCAGTGAAAGGAGGGAGAAAAGAAAGGCAAGACCAGAGAAACGGATACCGTGGATGGAGGAAGACAGGCTGGAGCATTCACCATTTAACACTGTGATTGAAAGAAAGGAGGGCGTTCAGTCAGTGAAAGGAGGGAGAAAAGAAAGGCAAGACCAGAGAAACGGATACCGTGGATGGAGGAAGACAGGCTGGAGCATTCACCATTTGATAGTGTGATGGGGAAATAGGACATTTGGTCAATACAGTTCAGTCCATTTCTATAATGATAGGGAAACAAAAGTAAACCAATACCAAAGAAATTGCTCTTGTGAGGCTAGTCTGATGCTGGGGCATTTGCCATTTAGCTCTTAAATATACACTGACCCACCACGGGGGTTTTCTGGGTAGCTGTGACCCACATACAAATGCCCCCAACTTGAGATTGAGGCTGCTCTTTAAAAGATGTCTCGTTGGATGGAAGTTCAGTTTAACGTCGCGTATCGCCTTTCGCCATGTGCGACGGGCTGAACAAACCAACCAGGGTACAGTATAAACAAACATTTATGTTCCTGAATCACTGTCTTTGCCAAAAGGCCGAGAAGCGATCAGAATTAACTTAAAAATAAATGTTTCGTTTTCAATTTGGGGGCATTTGTATGGGAGTGAAACCTGGCCAAAACAAGATTTCTTACCAGCTATAAGAGGGAAAACACGTGCAACCCGTGATTTTGCCACGTGATCAGGTGGATCTTTAAGGACAGGAACACCAACAACAGAGTGGTGGTGGTGGGGGGGGGGGGGGGGGGTTGGGATGGAACCCCGCTTGACACAAGTACGATAAACTGTGGTGATTTTGTATCTGCATAATGTAGATGACCAGTGGTCAGTGGTTAGTTTGACTTAAAAATCAAATGTTGATACTTAGCAGCTAATTTCCTGTCACCAGATAATCTATGCACTTGCATATATTAATGCAGATGGCCAGTGGTCACTGCCACTGACCAGAGGTCACTTTGGCGTACATTCCACATTGTCACTATGTAAAGCTTATTAGCGTGCCATGAGTATTAATGTACGTTTTGGGCAATTCAACAACATTGCCCAAAATGCAACAAAATTTCGAATGTTACATGTTGGGCATTTGCTACGTTTTGTGCTTTAAAGACCCCGTGACGCGCCACGGTTACGTCCCTTGGTTTTTTTCTGGGTCGCTGTAACCCGCATTCGAATTTCCCCATATTCAAATTGAGGCTGCTCTTTAAACTGACTTGTGGCTTTCAATTTGGGGTAATTTATATGGGTGTCTGACTTGGTCAAAACAAGATTTATTTCCAGTTATAAGAGGGAAAACACGTGAATCCCGTGATTTTGACACGTGATCGGGTGGCTCTTTAACACAACGTCTATGACTACACTGTTGGTTGTTGACAACTAGGTCACCTCTCTGACAAGACCTGTAAAGGCACTATTTTCACGCTCTCTTTCTGCCGACAAATTCTCGGGACGAAGCACAGTGACATGAACAGCACATGCATGATGGATGCCTTCTTTCCGGGTGTCGGGTACTGTATATTATGTTTGACATGTCACTCCGCTACTGGACCAAGTGTTAAAGACCCACTAGATCACGTGTCAAAATCATGGGTGGAAGTTTAGTTTAACGTCGCGTATCGGCTTTTGCCATGTACGACGGGTAAGAAATTTTGTTTTGACCAGGTTCGACTCCCATACAAATGTCCCCACATTGAAAACGAAACATAATTTTAAAGAGCAGCCTCAATTTGAAGCTGGGAACATTTGATTGTGGGTCACAGCTACCTAGAAAAAACCAAGGGACTTAATCG
>CM065686.1:4135265-4142765 GCA_017654935.2 Phymorhynchus buccinoides
ACACAGGTTAGAATTAGGCCTGTGACTTCATAAAGAAATGATGTCATGTTGTGATGTAAAAGATGATATCATTGTTATTATGAGTCCTACTACCTCTATCAGCTTAATAAAAGCATCTCTCTCACTCACTCACTCACTTGTTTATTTATGTATGTTTTACAGAATAATTATGCAAATCGAAGATTTAGAATGTTTGGTATCGGGTTCCTGTGAAAGTAGACAATCTGGCATTTATATCTGTTTCAAAAAATGCAAAGCGAGTGAGCCTTGGAGGCTTTGCCTTTCTTGTTTTAACCTTTTCACCGTCTACTGACTTATCCCATTTAGTTGTTAAAGTCACCAGTGACGCAAAGATCTACTCCAGGCCATGTCTTTTCTGCGTCGTGTGTTCTATAGTCCTGCTTCCAAGTGGGCCGAACAATGACAGTTCTGCTTTTAGTCTAGACCAACTCTGAGACTATCCACGCCGCTCTTGGAAAAGGTCAAGTGATAAGTATCGTGAGAGACAGAGAAGAGAGAGAGAGAGAGAGAGAGAGAGAGAGAGAGAGAGAGAGAGAGAGAGAGAGAGAGAGAGAGAGAGAGAGAGAGAGAGAGAGACAGAGAGACAGAGAGAGAGAGAGAGAGAGAGAGACAGAGAGAGAGAGAGAGAGAGAGACAGAGAGACAAAGAGAGAGAGAGAGAGAGACAGACAGACAGACAGAGAGACAGACAGACAGACAGACAGAGAAACAGAAATAGTGGTGCTTTTGTGTGTGCCTCTGTGGTTCTGACGTTTCATATTGCTTTTTAGTCTCTATGACTTTGCCTTTGTCTGTCCGTTCGTTTCTCTGTCTGTCTGTCTGTCTGTCTCTCTGTCTCTCTCTCTCTCTCTCTCTCTCTCTCTCTCTCTCTCTCTCTCTCTCTCTCTCTCTCTCTCTCACACTCTCTCACACAAACACGCACACACGCACACACATGCACGCACGCACGCACGCACGCACGCACGCACGCACGCACACGCACACACACACATGCACACACACGCACACCACACGCACGCACGCACACACACACACACGCACGCACACACACACACACACACACACACACACACACACACACACACACACACACACACACACACACACACACACACACACACACACACACACACACACACACATAACAGTTTCATTAGACAGATAATGCTCTTCTAGATGCAAACCTTAATTATCCCATTTACACAATACGAACACCATTAGTGAATCGATCCGCTTGAAGCTCACAGTTACTCGACACTGTTATAAAACAGCATAAGTTAATTGCAATGTGAGACATCCATTTTCCACTGAAACACTAGCAAGGCGTATTATAAGTAAAACCCAGCTTGGTCCAAGGCAAGTTATGATTTACATAACGATACGGTGGAACCTCCCTTATAAGACCTCCCATTGTAAGACTCCCTCCCATATAAGACCTACTTCTCTAAGACATTGCCCTTCTTTGTGAGTATTAAAATTACCTCCCTTATAAGACCTCATTTTGGATGATTGTTGAAGGTATTATAAGGGAGGTTCCACTGTACTTTGAATCGCAAACAATTATCAAAATGGTATTGAACAAAATCATTGTGTTTAAACTTGATAGCGTAAAAAATAGGATAACGATGAACATCATAATTCAAACAGTATGTGCTTACTATCATGGCAAACAAATCATGAATATGACATGAAAACCCATAAAGTACTGAAAGGAAATAATTCACAATGAGTAGAAACATTCTTATTTCAAAATCACAACGATGAGATTGAGGACGACGACGACGAAAAGGATGATGACGGTGAAAACATATTGACGATTTTGATGTTTCTTTAAACGTCAAGATCCCCGTAAAGGTCATTAGGTCAACACACAACAAAATTAGCATTATTGTCATAACAAAATAATCAATTAGTCATGTGCACATAAGCAAAGTTCTGTACTTTCTTATTGTTGATATAAGAACTAAATCACCATACTGTGTCTGTAGCTGATTTTCTGCTAGTGCGTTGGGTTGTTTTTTTTTGGTGGTGGTGGGGGGGGGGGGGGAGTTTTTTTATATTGTTATTTGAACAGGTGAATCATTTCAAATATTTGATAAAGACAACTTCTCTGATGAGAATTTTTTTCAAATCAAATTCGTTTAGGATAGTTAAAATTTGAATGAACAACAGATCTCTTGTTGTCAATATCTGCAGATAGGGGCATGCATAAGTCAGCACATTTGCAATCTGAATAAGATCCTTGGTGGCTTGCAAAAGAGATGCCTGAACCAATGGTGCCGAAGCAACAATTGCGCTGAAGAAAAACAAGGTCGGAAAAGTGTTTTTAAAGATCCACCAGATCACGTGTCAAAATCACGGGTTTCACGTGTTTTCCCTCTTATAGCTGGTAAGAAATCTTGGTTTTTTTGCCAGGTTTTACTCCCATACAAATGCCCCCAAATTGAAAACGAAACATTATTTTAAAGAGCAGCCTCAATTTCAAGTTGGGGGTATTTGTATATGGGTCACAGCTACCCAGAAAAAAAAAACCCAAGGGACTTAATCGTGGTGAGGCAGTGTATCTAAGTATTTAAAGGAAACCCACATTAAAACGAAACCCTGAAGCAAAGCTAATGATGATGACACATCATTTGGCTCATGCGAGGATCTACAGGAAGATAACGGCCTGATTGCCTGCACGCCCTCTGGTGGCTGAAGAGATCAATAAGGGGAGAGAAGGCCTACGCTCTGTTGCAGCCAAGGCAGACAAATGGGGAGTTGTCAAAAAGCGAGAAGAGTTCAATTTGCGCGACTATTCCACTGTACAATTTGCGCGAAATGAACGGTCAATTTGCTTTAATATCCCATTAGAGAGAGGATAGAGAGAGAACGCACGAACGAACGGACATTTAAAATTATTATTGCGGGATAAGAATAAGCTCTGTACCAGATAATATATATTGTAATAAAAATTATAAGCATCATTTTATTGGCATAGTAATTAACTACATCAGCCAAGATTATGTAGATATTGCTGGTCTGGCATTACACTTTGGAACGAATGAATAGAAGGATGAAGCCTGTACTTCTGTGGAATAAATTGAATTCTTAAGTCACACAGATTTTCACAATAGAAAAGAAAATGTAGTTCAGTTTCAAGACGGTTTTTACAAAAAGAGCACATGAAGCCTTGTTCAAAAACAGCAAGATAGCGATTTTTACACACACGCGCGCGCGTGCGCACGCACGCACGCACGCACGCACGCACACACGCACGCACGCACGCACGCGCACACGCACACACGCACGCACACGCACACGCACACGCACACGCACACGCACACGCACGCACGCACACGCGCACACACACACACACACACACACACGCACACGCACACACACACACACACACACACACACACACACACACACAACCTCCCAGTTAGTGAGCAGGGGCATGGGACAGACGGAAGGGGTTCACGCTTTTTGACTAACAGACATTCGCGCATTTTGCATACGGAAAATATTCGCGCTTTTAGTATGTTCGCGCAAATTGACGGTAGCCGATAAATGAGCGAAACTAGGTCCTGTTCTCAGGTCGTTCCCCTCGGCCTTGTTCTGCAGAACGGAAGTTGCTGTTTAACGATGGCGTCACGCAGTAAGGAATTCATGTTCCATCACTTAATTGTCATGAATTGACGTTTCTATTAACGTCTTTGAAAAGAAAAAAAAAGGCATTCTATAATAAAATTGAACAAAGAGGAAAAACTCTCTTTCTAATTATCTCCCCTCCATCAAAGTTGATTACGATACCAACCATCTAGCAATGCGTGGATCAGAGCCAAAGTGAGACAAGCAAAGCATCATTCTCAAATAAAGAATGTGCCAAGTTCGCCTTTATGACCCTTCACCCACACAGTACACATCAACAATGGTGGAGAGGACGACATATAAACACATCAACATCCATCCAAGATGTTATTTGAGAATGATGCTTTGTTTGTCTCGCTTTGGCTCTGATCCACGCATTGCTAGATGATTGGTATCGTAATCAACTTTGGTGGAGGGAAGTTAATTAGAAAGAGAGTTTTCCCCTTATGTTCAATTTCGTTATCTCAGAATGAATGAAAAATGGTGCTTTACGTCCTCTCGGTCTGGAACAGACACATATGGGACATTTGTAAATACAAAGATGGTGGGAACAATACTTGGAGGCAATGCCCGGAGGCAGTGCAACTCCAGTAAAGTCCCGATTTTTTAACAGTCCAGATAGGTGTAGCGGTAACCACGCCTCGGCTAAACCTCATCGGCTATGGTGCCGCCACAAGTGCGGGTGTGCAACTTTATTTCGTTATTTCATCTCTAGGCCTCACTATTTCATTCTTTCATTCAATAATAATAATAATATTAATAATAATAATAATAATAATAATAATAATAATAATAATAATAATAATAAAAATATTTTTATTTCCATAGCGCAATAATCCATTGAAAATGCTCTATGCGCTTTACAATGACAAGTTAGGAAGACGACTCAAGGTTTTAAAATGCAAACAAATCATCATGTCAGCAAAACTGTCTGTATTGTTTAAAAACAGCATGGCGTCGAAGCTTGAAACCGCAGGATGGAGTCAGCGACTTGCAAACATTTTTTTTTAGAAAAATAAGATGTGGCCAGTTGCTACAAAGTGATAGAACTTGCAAACTGTGACGTAAAAATTATAAATAACATCAAATTTATAATGACGCACTGCGTTCTACATGGTGTGTGTCTCCTCAAACACACGAGGCGACGGCTGGGGATCTACATGAAGGTAGAGTAACTTCCCCTGTTTGACCGATTGAATTAGGCGAGATCACTCCCACACACCATGAAATTACTCCCCTTAATTATTTCCGAACAATTCCTATTGGATTGAGTAGCGTACAGTGGGTCGTCCCCTTAAGATGACGTAGTGGGGAGGTCTTGGGAATTCAATGTTTTCCACCAAAACCCATGACCGGCCTTTGCTTTGCTTCCAGCGTCAATGTGTACTGAAGTCTTCATGAAGTCTTCATGGAATAATCCAACCACTCTCTAATGGGACACAGGACGAATAGACAGACATAACCTATACATGTTACTGAAGTCTTCATGGAACAATCCAACCACTCTCTGATGGGACACAGGACGAATAGACAGACATAACCTATACATGTTACTGAAGTCTTCATGGAACAATCCAATCCACTCTCTGATGGGACACAGGACGAATAGACAGACATAACCTATACATGTTACTGAAGTCTTCATGGAACAATCCAACCACTCTCTGATGGGACACAGGACGAATAGACAGACATAACCTATACATGTTACTGAAGTCTTCATGAAACAATCCAACCACTCTCTGATGGGACAGAGATAACCTATACATGTTACTGAAGTCTTCATGAAGTCTTCATGGAACAATCCAACCACTCTCTGATGGGACACATGACGAGTGGACAGACATAACCTATACATGTTACTGAAGTCTTCATGGAACAATCCAACCACTCTCTGATGGGACAGAGATAACCTATACATGTTACTGAAGTCTTCATGAAGTCTTCATGGAACAATCCAACCACTCTCTGATGGGGCACAGGACGAATAGACAGACATAACCTATACATGTTACTGAAGTCTTCATGGAACAATCCAACCACTCTCTGATGGGACAGAGATAACCTATGCATGTTACTGAAGTCTTCATGAAGTCTTCATGGAACAATCCAACCACTCTCTGATGGGACAGAGATAACCTATGCATGTTACTGAAGTCTTCATGAAGTCTTCATGGAACAATCCAACCACTCTCTGATGGGACACAGGACGAATTGACAGACATAACCTATACATGTTACTGAAGTCTTCATGGAACAATCCAACCACTCTCTGATGGGACACAGGACGAATAGACAGACATAACCTATACATGTTACTGAAGTCTTCATGGAACAATCCAACCACTCTCTGATGGGACACAGGACGAATAGACAGACATAACCTATACATGTTACTGAAGTCTTCATGGAACAATCCAACCACTCTCTGATGGGACACAGGACGAATAGACAGACATAACCTATACATGTTACTGAAGTCTTCATGGAACAATCCAACCACTCTCTGATGGGACAGAGATAACCTATACATGTTACTGAAGTCTTCATGAAGTCTTCATGGAACAATCCAACCACTCTCTGATGGGACAGAGATAACCTATACATGTTACTGAAGTCTTCATGAAGTCTTCATGGAACAATCCAACCACTCTCTGATGGGGCACAGGACGAATAGACAGACATAACCTATACATGTTACTGAAGTCTTCATGGAACAATCCAACCACTCTCTGATGGGACAGAGATAACCTATACATGTTACTGAAGTCTTCATGAAGTCTTCATGGAACAATCCAACCACTCTCTGATGGGACAGAGATAACCTATGCATGTTACTGAAGTCTTCATGAAGTCTTCATGGAACAATCCAACCACTCTCTGATGGGACACAGGACGAATTGACAGACATAACCTATACATGTTACTGAAGTCTTCATGGAACAATCCAACCACTCTCTGATGGGACACAGGACGAATAGACAGACATAACCTATGCATGTTACTGAAGTCTTCATGGAACAATCCAACCACTCTCTGATGGGACACAGGACGAATTGACAGACATAACCTATACATGTTACTGAAGTCTTCATGGAACAATCCAACCACTCTCTGATGGGACACAGGACGAATAGACAGACATAACCTATGCATGTTACTGAAGTCTTCATGGAACAATCCAACCACTCTCTGATGGGACACAGGACGAATAGACAGACATAATCTATGCATGTTACTGAAGTCTTCATGGAACAATCCAACCACTCTCTGATGGGACAGAGATAACCAATACATGTTACTGAAGTCTTCATGGAACAATCCAACCACTCTCTGATGGGACACAGGACGAGTGGACAGACATAACCTATACATGTTACTGAAGTCTTCATGGAGTCTTCATGGAACAATCCAACCACTCTCTGATGGGACACAGGACGAGTGGACAGACATAACCTATACATGTTACAGGAAAGTTACAAAACCAGTAAATTTGCAAATATAATGAAAAATTCAGTAACTTTGCAAAGTTATGGTTTCGCTCAGGGATTTTGCAAACTTCCTTAACCCTTTCACCGCCAGCCATCTTTGAGCCAAACATTCCCATTAAAGCTACTTGGCTACAGAAAAGATGTCTGCAATATTGTGGGATTTCTCTGCGACACATTTAGAATGGGGTCAATCCTTACTGCCCAAATTTAGGAACACAATATCATTTAAAACCAGACCCTGATTTCATGAGTTTTTATGATATGGTTGTTAAATCATTGTGGTGCAAAAATGCGACATTGGCGGTGAAAACAAAATGTCAGGCAATTTGCCAATTCCCTAACTTTTACATGCACTT
>CM065686.1:4152765-4182765 GCA_017654935.2 Phymorhynchus buccinoides
GTGTGTGTGCGTGTGTGCGTGTGCGTGTGCGTGTGTGTGTGTGTGTGACTTTATGGTTCCGAAACTGATATGGGGTTATGAAAATTTAAATATTTTGGAAAAGCTACAGCTGCTGCAGTTTCTTAATTTAAATATGTATTCCATCTACCCCGTAACACAATGCCAGACATACTGTATGGTGAAACTGGTTTTGTTCCTGTTGCAATTTGGGTTAAATCAAGAATGATACGATTTTGGTCTGGTCTAGTTCTTCCACAATATGCGGATAAGTTTTCTAGCAAAGTATATCAGTTAATGTATGATTTACATGAGAACAGTTATATTGAATTTCCCTGGCTTGAAACTGTAAAAAAACATACTGATTGAATGTGGATATGATTGTGTCTAGGAATCAGAATCCCTTTTGTCTTGAAGCTCTTTATGCAATAATATTTTACGGTCTCTAAAAGATAAATTCCAAGATTCCTGGTTACAGTCTCTTCAATCGAGTAACAAATGTTTTTATGATAGACATTATAAAACAAAATTTCGGAGAGAAAAATATATTATGACATCCTGATAAATATATTATAAGTTTAATGAAATTTAGATGTAGTTGTCATAAATTACCAATTGAAACAAGTCGACGACTTGGACTTGACCGACAGGACCGTTTGTGTGACAAATGTGATATGGGTGTTATTAGTGATGAATAAAGTTTTTGTAATTGAATGTCCATATTTTGAAGAACATCGAGATATTTTGCAGAAGTATTATATAAATAAGAAATCAGGTTTTTTTTTAAACTTTTGTCTAAGCCAAAATTCCAATTGAAAATTGCAAAATTCATAAAATCGGGAAAGGTTATTTGACAATAGACTGCAGCTTATTTTGTTTGATGTATGTTTATTTTTTTGCTTGTGGCCAATTTTATATTCTGTTTATCCTCTATGCCCCCAAGAGGGGTCAAAGGATTATTATTAAATTAAAAATTGAAAATAAATCGAAAAAGTGAAATTGTGTGTGTTACCCCAACTAAATTTAAAGTAATGTCTCATATGACTTAGGTCGAGAAGACGTAAAACTTTACTTTCACGAAATTGTGTGTGTGTGTGCGTGTGCGTGTGCGTGCGTGTGTGTGCGCGCGCGTATGTGTTTGTGTGTGTGTGTGTGTGTGTGAGAGAGAGAGAGAGAGAGAGAGAGAGAGAGGTGGGGGGTGGAATACGTGTGTATTCTCCACATGCTCAAGCCATGCACCTTCATCCAGCAATCAAGTTGGAAAGTCTGCATAGTTGGGGACAGGGGGGTTGGGCGAAGGGACGCGGGGGGGGGGGGGGGGGGGCAGTCCTCTGCTTTTTGTCATGAATTTTAACCAGATTCAATTCAATCAGAAATCGATGATCTTTCCTGCCATTTTTCGAGAACCAAGTGTCTGGTTTTAAATGATCTACTCAATAACTGTCAGGGTTATTCTGAGATTAAACTAATGAAACTCAGTTCTCCCCGCTTTTCTTTCTGTCTATGCCATTTCAGTCCATTTCTGCCGTTCTGATTTTGAAGCATCAAGGTTTCAGTAGGCAAGCGGAGCTGTAACAAATGTTACATTGTATTTGACTTTGGTACGCATAGCTCCTTCATCTCCGTGTGTGCGCGTGCACACACACACACACATGCGTGCACACACACGCACGCATAGGCCTACACACACACACACACACAGACGCGCGCACCCACACGGAAAACCACACTGGACGCCGGCACACGCGCTCACACATACACATGCGCGCGCGCGCACACCCACACTCACACATATGCGCACACATGCGCTCGTATGCACACACGCACGCACACGCACACACACATGCACACGGGGCACACACACAAACACGCACGCACGCACGCGCGCACACACACACGTATGTGTTTGTGTGTGTGTGTGTGTGTGTGTGAGAGAGAGAGAGAGAGAGAGAGAGAGAGAGAGAGAGAGAGAGAGAGAGAGAGAGAGAGAGAGAGAGAGAGAGAGAATTAAACTAGGGAATTAGGGGCCATAGATCAAAGTAGTGGTAAATAAAAGGCAGGAGCTGTGCCGGTCGGGGTTCGACCGCGGGGGCTGCTATCGTCACAACCGGATTGGTCTTGCCTAGATACTGCGAAAGGTCTGTGGTCCTCCTCTGCATGCAAAATGTGCGACCTCACTGTCACACATGTCCCCTACTCCTTTGCATGGCATCATGTGGGGCCCGAGTAACGGTCACGCATGACACTCTGCATGACCGGCTAGACCGGACTTTTAACTCCTCTTTCCATCTACCACACGTCTCCCCCTACCCCTGCCCTCCCTCCGTTTAAAAAAAAAAATCAAAATCAATCTTCAATATCTGACTAACCTCCTGAGAAAAAAAAAAGAAAAAAGGGAAGGGAAAGGAAAGGGATTTTTTTTATTTTGAATCTCATAAACATCCATCTGCACAGCAAACGGTGTATCTAAAATACTTGAATTATCCCTGACTGTTTTGGGATCTATCTTCTCCCTATAATAATTTTATCTCATCGGTTCACTTTCTACAGTAATTTTGCAGAACTTATTTTCTTTCTTTTTCGTACTACCCCCTAAAGTGCAGCAGAATCTTCAACATGATGAAGTTGGCTGCCTAAGGCGAATAAGAAGAAGAAGAAGAAGAGTCGTGGCATACTGTTTGTTTACATGTGCTGGGGCAAAACGAATAAATAATCATATGTTCACCCACGCACACAAATTGCACATGAATTCATTTCGCCTCCATCTTCATTATCACCTCCACCTCCACCCTAATTAACTCCCCTCACTCCTCTGGCTGGCAAGGCCGACAACTTCGACGGAAATTCTGTCAACTTCCGCAACGCCATTACTTTTGTCTATCGACACTCTGGCTTTTGCTCGAATTTGTTTTGATTGGAATTGGCACAAAAACTTCGCGTTCACTGCTGGTAAGTGGACTAATTACATTGTTAAATTGTTGAACTATGGTTATGTGACATGCAAAACGCTATTCACCCCCTACTGCTTCGCAGCGTACGTCTGGTTGGAGTTTGAAGTGGTCTATCTGAGTATCTCACTCTCAGTATCTGAGTATCTCCACACGGCGGTCTACCTAAAATACGAAAACAAGCGAAAACGGGCGAAAACATAAGAGACTGAATCTGATTCAAAGGGATTGCGCTGGTCTTGGGTCATTACGTCAATTTTAACACCATGGGCAGCATCTAAGGAACCTTTCTGCCAAGTTTTATTAAGATTTAATAGTATGATTAGTATGGTACAATTGTGAGAAGTGGAAAAAAGTTCAGTCGGCGGAAGTAATGGCTAGCGGAAGCGGGTTTATAAAAAAAATGCAGATCGGAAATGACATCTAAATATGGATCAACAGTCGATTAAAGATAAAATCTATGCCAAATTTGGTAGGGTTTAGACAAATTTAACATTTTTTGTTCTTGTTTCCGATCACAAATGCACTTTCGCTTCTGTTTTCGCCCTTTTTCGCTCGTTTTCGTATTTTAGGCACACCCCCACACGGTATTCCTCCACACAACTCCACTGGTCAACCCAAGTTTTTAAATTTAGGGTTCTTCTCTCATCTTGCTGACGATTATGATACACAAAGCAAAACAAAGGGGTTTCCAGTATGATAGGAGCCGCTGTAGCTCAGTTGAGTTGGTAAGTCCGAGTCGCTAGCTCGTAATCCGTCAGGTTTGCGAATGCGCGGGTTCGAACCCATCTAGTATCTACCGCTCGGTTCACAGCACATTGGTGCGTCCTTGGGACAGGCACTTTACTCCTATTTTCCTCGCTCCACTCAGGTGTAAATGGGTACCTGATGTCAGTTGGGGAAAAAGTCCTTCGGATGAGACTTTTAAAAAATCGAGGTTACGTGTGTCGTACATGCAAAAACTTAAAAGGTAGCATCGTGTAAATTCTTCGCTCGCTACTAATAGTAAGACTGAGTTAGCATAAATTTGCGACATTAACCCCTTCAGTGCCTAGTATTATTTTGGTCCGTGACTCCTATTTCATATTTGCCAGGCCAAATTCAGCTGCGGACGGTAATAAATTGAACAAATTTTTAGCATCTGGGTCTCTCTCCTGAAAACTGGTCCAATATGTGACATAGAATTAGAAGCCAAAAAATAAAATTGGGCAAATTGAACAGAAAATGCATGCATAGAGTAGCTTTATGAATCAACTTTCTTATGACATGAAAACAAAATCAGTCAAGGCTATCGTTGCTGGGTTTTATGACTTTATATATGCGTCCAGAGCTGGTAGCGCTGACAACACGGTGTCCTTCATTACATAATTTCATCAACTTAAATAAACTTTATGATGCATTTATCTCTTTAGAATAACAGATCGTCTCGAAATAAAGAGTTATGAATGATTTCATTAAAAACATTTTTTTTAAAAAGTTTAATATTGGTGTTGGTTTATACCGTCTTTGGATCTTACCATAATTGATTGTTTTATTTTTTGTTATATAATGTCGTGCCACTCAAAATGCCATTTATTTTATTTCAAATGTCTTAGAATAGTTTCATTATTATCTCTGATATTCCATTAATTTGACAATTAAAAAATAAGTGTTAAATTAAAAAAAAAAAAAGTCTGGGTAGCGCTGACAACAGGACACCATCTGGTAGCGCTGACAACATGGTGTCCTCCATTATATAATTTTACCCACTTAAATAGACTTTATGGTGCATTTATCACTTTAACATGGCAGACTTTCTTGAAATAAAGACTTACAAATGGTTTCATTTGCAAAATAATACAAAAGAAATGTGTTTAAATACTAGTGTTGGTTTGTGTCATCTATGCACATTACCATGGTTCATATCAAAATGTTGTTATATAATGTCTCACCACTCAAATTGACAATTTTTCATAGCGGATGTGTTAGAATAGTTTCATTACCACCAGGAATAACCCATAGATACGGTAATTTACAATATAAAGAGCTTAATAAAAATTCAAAAATTCTGGGTAGCGCTGACAACAGGGACGCCAACTGGTAGCGCTGACAACATGGTGTCCTACATTACATAATTTTACCTACTTAAACAGACTTTATGGTGCATTTATCACTTTTAACTTACAGATTACCTTGAAATGAAGACATGTTTTCAATTATAGAAAAAAAAGTAAAATATAAAGAGCTTAATAACAACAATAATTTCTGGGTAGCGCTGACAACAGGGACACCAACTGGTAGCGCTGACAACATGGTGTCCTCCATTATCATTACATGATTTTACCTACTTAAACAGACTTTACAGTGCATTTATCACTTTTAGCTCACAGATTACTTTGAAATGGAGACTTTTATTTTACATGTATCCAATGATAGAAAAAAAAGAATAAGATTTAAATTTGAGAAAAACATTGTGGGCAACACAGACAACAACAAGGACGCCATTGTCATCCATCCACTAAAAGAAAATTGTATGAATTAAATTTCTTGTGAATTGAAAGATATGTCTGCTACAAGAATAAATGTGTATTGTATTGGCAAATTTGGCCTTATGGTTAAGAACTTAACTCTGAACAAGCTATTCTACACATAGAAGGCCCATTCAGTGGCCAGGTAGCGCTGACAACGGGCCTTTTACGGGTGGACACCATACTGTTTTTGTGCTCTCTTGACCAATCAAAACATCCCACACATTTGAAACTTTGTATGAATAATAATCTTTAGTAGTTGTTTGAAAGTAGTAAACTTTTGACTTGGGCAGAAGAAGTCCCTAGGTGAAAATTTTAATTATGTAGGTAGCGCTGACAACACATTTTGTGGACACGACAATGACCAAAGATTTAAAAAAAATTGTAAAAAATCTATTTAACAATTATATTTACTGTTCATGCACATACATTGTCAACAATATGTTTTTTGATAACTAAATAAGAAAAAAATGGGTCTTAGAGATTGTTGAGGCAAAGAAAATCTGCATTATTTTTTATTATATTTGAGGACACCACATGTTGTCAGCGCTACCTGGTATTTAAAATGTTATTTTAAAACACCCTTTTTGGTAAAATCCACAAAATTGTTACTATAAAGGAAGGACTACTACTCATCTTGAGTGTGCATGCATATGTGTGCAGAATATTTTGTGGTTTCTGAAAAAATAGAAACTTTATGCAAGACTGTTGGGCATGTCACAAAACTAAGCACCCAAAATGCCCATTTTTCAAGACAAAATTGTTTATTAAACACATTTTGGTGCATGAACAGCTAAAAGAAACATTTTATATGATTCTTACAACTATTTAGAGCTGAAATACACACATGAATGATATCTCATTGTTTTATTTGATTTTTTATTGTTTAATAAATAGGATAGGTCACAATGACCCAGTTTTCAGGAGAGTTACCCATCTAAACTATGGCTTGTACCCACGTGTCGTCATATCCGGCCACAAGGAGCGTGCCATATTATGGGAGACCGCCATCTTAGTCAGTAACTTTGTTTAAAAAATGACAGATCGATGCTGTTTACACACAAATCTGACTAAGATGGCGACACTTCCGTTGGAAGGGTCGAGATGCGCACGCAGGTGGGGGGAGCCATTGCAAGTAAGTATTAAAACCTATACTTTTCTGAAAGGAAATTGAACAGACTATCTATTTATGAGCATTTAAAGTTGATTCAGTAAAGTGGTTATGAGTTAATAAGCCATAAAGTTGAGATAATGTTTTTTCATGCAATATTAGGTTACATGTTGGAAGAAGTTAGTACAAGCACTGAAGCAGGTGAAATAATATGAGAAAAGAAGTCAAAATGTGTTTTCTTACCTTATGCACACACAGAATTCCCAATAATACTCCAATATTTTGGTACTATGCACATTTTCATTCCAGCATCAGTGTATATATTTTGTCACGCAAAGCACATTTTCAGTGGCACAAGTGTTGTTTATAATTCCTTGAAAAGAAAAAAAAAGACACCAAGCTATTCAAGTATGAATTACAACACACAGTACACTTTATACACTTTCCAAACAAATAAAAAGGGCACAATAAAAACACTGTCACATCCTTTGTGGCGCTGTCAGGTGTCAGTAGTGCTTGCGGGTGTGGTAGAGCATGAAGCAGGCTGATCCACACAGACCAGGATGGGAAGGGCACTGCATGCACTGGAGGACGGTCTCCTTCCTGATCCCATGCTTGGTGCACACCTTACACTTCTTACTGGTGGCCCTCTTGCCGCTCAGCTGGGGGACACGCTCCGGAAAGTGTCTCCCCTGCAGGCGAGTGGCATCTTCAACGCAGGATGTGTCAGGTGGCATTGGTGAATTGTCTCCATACAGAAGGTCGCTGATCACCTGACACTGGAATGTGAGGAAATCCAGTTTGCTCTGCCTGTGCTTTTTGAAGACGTTCTAGGATCACCCCTCATCCTCTGCCCTGCTGCTGGACCCCCCCTCTGCCACGCCCACGGCCCCGTGTACTCCCTCTGCCTCTGCCTGGAAGAGAAAAAACCAAACAAATTATAAAGCTACATTACACGTATGCATAATAATAAAAATTTAAAAAAACACACAGACACAAGAAAAAGAACACACACACACACACACACGCACACACGCACACACACGCACACACGCGCGCGCGCGCGCGCGCGCGCACACTCACACACACACTCACACACACACACACACACACACACACACACACACACACACACACACGCACACACACACTACTAATACAACCACTATCACCAGCCACTTCCACTACAACATGCAAACACACTGCCACAGCCCCTCTGCCACGCCCCCTTTCCTACATCACTGATTCCAGTTACACTCCATTCCTATGCAGCCAGTCAACACATTCACACCCCATTCATCAGGTACACACACTAACTAAAGGGGAAAAGTTCATACCTCGACCTCTGACATTTGCTGAGCCCCTTGTATGTAAATTATATATGTGTTGTATCACGTGCAAGTGGCGTGCCAAAATTTCCCCCCTCACCACTCGTCCTTGCACTTTCCCCCTCATCATCACTACCCCCCTCTGTAGCAGAATCACTAGATGGGGGTCACTTGCACTAAATTCCGGATCAAGGTCTGAGTTATATTCAGCCTCTTGCTCTGCACGCTCTTGCCTTTCTCCTTGTCTCCTAACAATGTGTGCAATGTCAGCCTCCACCACGTCACCCCCTCTCTGCAAGTTCTCTCCTTCGTCGTCTTCTTCTTCATCTAACGAATCCTCTGAGATGTTTCCATCGTACCATCCCCCAAAATCATCATCTTCAATCATTCTTATAACTTTGTCAACATCCTGTGTGACGTAGGAACTAAAATCAGTCGCAGTTCACGTTCGTTTTGTGGCACTGGGGCCTGGTTCTGGAATCTGGTTGCTGGTCCACCATTTTGGAAGCGTCGTCTGCAACGACACGAGGGGTATTCATAGCAACCCCCCTCTTGTTTTCAAGCTAAGCATCATTGGATGCTTTATCTCATGAATAATTAATCTAGAGACTAAGCTTTCTGATTGGCCATAATTTGAGCGTCACTTCCCCCATATATGGATAGGAGAAATCATGAATGAACGTTGACATATATATACGTCGTCGGCAAGTACTGATGCACTAAGGAGGACGTATATATACGTCGTCGGCAAGTACTGATGCACTAAGGACGTATATATATACGTCGGCAAGTACTGATGCACTAAGGAGGACGTATATATACGTCGTCGGCAAGTACTGATGCACTAAGGAGGACGTATATATACGTCGTCGGCAAGTACTGATGCACTAAGGAGGACGTATATATGCGTCGTCGGCAAGTACTGATGCACTAAGGAGGACGTATATACGTCGTCGGCAAGTACTGATGCACTAAGGAGGACGTATATACGTCGTCGGCAAGTACTGATGCACTAAGGAGGACGTATATATATATACGTCGTAAGCACTGAAAAGGTTAAGGATGAACGACAAATTTCACTTTTTCCGTATTTGAAACACTTTCCGTACTCAAATCGTTCACATTTTATGACATTATGGAAAAAAAGTGAAATTAAAAAAACTTTGCTCAATGTCGCAAATGCCGCAAATGCTAAGTCTCATAGTAGCGAGCGAAGTATTTACACGATGCTACTTTTTTTCATACGACAACGTGTACAAACGCATGCACAGGATCTTGCGCACACGTTTAAGCCCATCCCACTATTTGGTACGAGTAGGCTATGTGTGCTGGTGTCATGAGAAATAAGTACCTACCGTGAAATAAGTACCCTTCAAAGGCGCACTAGAGCATGGATGCTATATTTAGCTTAATGTAGTGTCCATGACTACCATGACTAGAGCCATTCTTCGGTAAAGCCACTAGTAAAGGTCAAGATGTGCCACCACCCCTACATTTCTCGGTTAATTCCATTTTTCCGTTTTTGCCTTTCTTACCAAACATGAAGCTATATTTTATGAACATTTTCAGCTAATTATCGTTGTTCAATAATGAATTGCAGTCATGATAAAGGCCATTATCTAATATGACCCCCCCTAGCCCCTCCTGCCCCCATCTGCCTTCTAGTTCTTCTACCAGTTGCCACCTTCTGATCTCCCCTTCATTTATCCCACATATTATTAATATTATTATTATTAGAACATTTAGCACGCCTAATCAATTTAATGCCCTAGGCGTTTACAATATAAAAATATAATATACACATATAACACCACATATAAATTATAATAATATTTAACACATATAGCATAAAGAATGGGAAATAAAAATTACACAAACACCCAAAGACGGTCAGACAAACAAACAGACACAGAATTACACACACACCACACACCCACACACGTGGACACACACCCACACACGTGGACACATACCCACACAGATAATTATATGTGCTCACCAAGCGCAGACGTTCACTCTCAGACATGCACACACCAAGTCATGAAGGAAGGGATTAGTAGTTATTTAGGAAACAGATTCATGAGTTATGGATCAGATTTTTATAAAATTGATCCTTTTTTTAATTTTCAATTTTGATGCATCTATCGTTTGAAAGGAATTCATAAAAGTACTGTGCTAAAATGCAAGCCAGCTTCATGAGTTCAGCATCACATTGTTGGTGGTAACTGAAGTTGGTTTTGTTTAAATGTGTGGAACTGGAAGGGGGGGGGGGGGGGGTAATGGGGGGAAGGGTAGTCCGTATAGTCACAGACTATGACAGAGGCCTCTGTGAAATTATGTGTGTGAACTGTGATTGCACAGCCTGAGGCGTGCCATTTTATAAAAAAAAGTCTGAAGTTTGTTCAAATATTTATAGACGTTCAACATTTTGATTTTGATGTTGATTCATGGCTTGTGTTTCAGGTACCTGTTACCGTGTTGCACTGCAGTTTGACCACTACCAGTGCATGACTGCAGTGTATACCATCTCTGCTCTCTGTGGCTATGACCACCTTGTGAAAAGTGCAGCCTGGTGAGTAAGAACTTTACTCTAGTGCTCTTAGTATTAAAGACCCCCCCACGTCACGTGTCAAAATCACGGTTTTCACGTGTTTTCCCTCTTATGGCTGGTAAGAAATCTTAAGAAATCTTCCAAGCATACGAGGGAATGTGAAACGGGACGTGGGGGGTCTTTAAGAAATCTTAAGAAATCTTCCAAGCATACGAGGGAATGTGAAACGGGACGTGGGGGGTCTTTAAGAAATCTTAAGAAATCTTCCAAGCATACGAGGGAATGTGAAACGGGACGTGGGGGGTCTTTAAGGAATCTTAAGAAATCTTCCAAGCATACGAGGGAATGTGAAACGGGACGTGGGGGGTCTTTAAGAAATCTTAAGAAATCTTCCAAGCATACGAGGGAATGTGAAACGGGACGTGGGGGGTCTTTAAGGGCCTGCTACACACATACGATTTGGATCGGAATCAGTGAATGCGATGCGATTTTGACGATGTGAGCCATGATTCACGTGACATTCATGTATTGGGTCTACTTGAGTATAGTGATCGAAAATGGCAGAATTATTTTTAGACAGAAGTATTTCTTGTGAATCAGGACTCACATGACCCAATCGCATCTCATCAAATTTGATCGAAATCCGTCCAGTAGTTTTTAAGATAATCGATACACAGACAGACAGACAGAAACACACACACACACACAGACTCGTCACAATACCCGTCCTCTGGCCGGGTAGCAAAACCATGAGTTGTGTGAGTGCGATAAAGTGATTATTTTCTAAATAATTTTAAGTACATAATTTGAATATCTTTTGTGTGCGCGAGGTAAACTAACTTCTTTTTTTTTCATGTAAAGCACGGTGAATCCTGCTCTGTCAGGAGAACAGGGCTATAGAAGATTTATTGATATTATTATGATTGCTCAACTGACAGTGGATGACCCAATGCCCAGGTGGGTAAAGGGGACCTGGTAAGGTATGACTCATTGCCTCCTGACTAAGTGACCTAAACAACAGCTTGGGCTGAGGTCTGGTTATTTCTCTCTTTGGCTTATTAGTTATATTAAAAACAAAATTGTTTATATAACAAATATGATTACGCAGATTAACTCAATATTCGAATTCCTGCTCCTGCATCGCACACTCCACCTTCCTACAAAGTATTGAGATTCGTTATGTACTTTGGGAGAAAATCGTAAGACACACACACACACGCACGCACGCACACTCGCGCACGCACGCATGAACGTTCGCACACACGCACACGCACGCACACACACACATACACACACACACACACATGTTCGTTCTTTTCAAGTCTAAATTTTCTTTTAAAGTAATTTTAATAAAATGCAGGACTAAATTCGCAATGTCTTAAAATGCAGGACTGAACTCGCAATGTCTTGAACAATATATTCATTATAGTTAATTAATTGTGGTCAACACGTTTAATTTTCAAAACAGTTTTTTTCATTTTTCTCAAAACTACCAAAATTGAGATACGAGGTTTTTGAATTTCACCAACGGTATATATTCACATTCTCCCCCCCCCCCCCCACCCCCCATTTATAATAATTTATAAGAGAAAGTGGCCAAAGCAATCAGAGTAAACCTTCTTCACAGTTTTAGTACATTCATTATCGCTCTTTCATACAGAATACAAAGAAAAGTGAACGTAGCCTGACTGTGTGTGTGTCATTACTGTCAAGTCAAGTCAAGTCAAAATTATCTTTATTGACGATAAAAGAGTAAGCTACAAGCTTTTTTTCATCCTGTCATCATGAAAAGAAAAAACCCATACTGAATCAAATAAAATGTAAAGATCAACAATGAAAATTGGCGTACGGAACCAAAGCACAATGAACAAATATCAAAAACAAATCATACATAGATCATGACTAGCAAATTATATACATTATGTACAAAACATAAATAGAAATACAATCATACTTTGAAAGGGAGAGAGCAAGAGGTGGGACAAGAAAAACAGATTGAGACATAGACGCTGATAGAGACACCGTAAAGAAGAGAAAAATAAATAAGGAGCCTGATAGAGTGTGTGTGTGTGTGTGTGAGCATGTTTGTTAATTTCTGAATAAGACAGTAAATTATTAATATTACTCTTTATTTTGTGTATCGAATGTCCACAATTCTGCCTGCATTTTAATTTTTTCTTGTGCAACATATTTTATTATTTTAGTTTACCAAATTTTTCGGACTATGAGTATAACAGTATAAGGCGATACTTTTTTTTCCAAGACTCAGACCCCTGCGCCTTATATAATGTGACTGATGAAATAGTAAGAAAATATAGTAACAAAATCTGAAATTTGGGGGGTGCGCCTTGTACACAGGTGCGCCTTATAGTCCGAAAAATACAATATGTTTGTGTAAAATATCCTGAATTCTGCCTTTATTTTAATAATAATAATAATAATAACGGATATTTATATAGTGCTTTTTATCGAGCACAAAGCACTTTACAATCAGCATTGAAACACTCACACGCACACACACGCACAGCAGACACACACGCACAACAGAAGCACACGCACGTACGTGCACGCACGAGAGTGAACGCGTTCTTGCACACAGACATACACACACATATTTCATCAAACACACATAAAACACATTCTCACTGAAACGCACACAAACGTAACCAAACATACACTTGTACAAACATGCGCACACACACACACACACACACGCACACGCACTCACACACACACAAAACACGCACGTGTACTCACACTCACAGACACATGCTCACACACACTCCTACCCCCCCCCCCCCCTCTCTAGCCGAACACAGTCTGTCCTGTGCATGCATGCACTCATACACATGCAAGCAGATATACCCACACAGAACAACACACACAACACACAACACACACTCCTACCCCCCCCCCCCCCCCCCCCCCTCTCTCTAGCCGAACACAGTCTGTCCTGTGCATGCATGCACTCATACACATGCAAGCAGATATACCCACACAGAACACACTCACACACACAACACACAACACACTCACACACACACTTGCTTGGAAGCGCGACCGTTTCAGAATGTGCAACATCATCATAACCACCTTTTTGTTGTTGTTATTGATTTTAAATTATTTTATTTTATGTCCATATTTTCTTACTAAGATAGTAAGAAGCAAATTAAAAAAAAACCATCCTGTGTACTGCTCATGGCTCTGTTTGCGGCATTGAAAGCTTTTCCTGCTCAAACGCCCTTCATCATTTTTGTGCGGAGGCTATAATCGCCAAGCTTCCTTCCTGTAAGGAGACTTGATCCTTTGTGTGCATACCACCATGAGCGCTGTCTTTCTTTCTTTTTTTTGCAGTCTTTTCTTTCTGTCTTGCATCTCTGAATAATTTTCATTCCAGTGTGTTGATTTTGTGTGGCACCCAGTGAAAATTATGATTTCCGATCTTCTTACTGGATTGGAATTGGAGATGGTTTGCATTTGTTCTTTTTTTTTGTGTGTGTGTGTGTGTGTGCGTGTGCGCGTGCATGCATGCGTGTGTTTAAGTTTTACCAGCATTTCCATAAATCTGTGGCAGAGCTGGGTCTATGCATGTTTGATTTCCTAAATCATGGACTGTATCAGTGTATGACATGGAATTGGGAGAGAGAGAGAGAGAGAGAGAGAGAGAGCGCCTAACACACACACACACACACTTTTTTTTAAAACCACATGCACTACTTCAGTTTGGAAAAGAAATGAGAGAGAGAGAGACAGAGAGAGAGAGAGAGAGACCCTAACACACACACACACACACACACACACACACACACACACACACACACACACACACACTTTTTTTTTAAACACATGTATGCACTACTTCAGTTTGGAAAAGAAAATGAGAGAGAGAGAGAGAGAGAGAGAGAGAGAGAGAGAGAGAGAGAGAGAGAGAGAGAGAGAGAGAGAGAGAGAGACCCTAACACACACACACACACACACACACACACACACTTTTTTTTTAAACCACATGTATGCACTACTTCAGTTTGGAAAAGAAATGAGAGAGAGAGAGAGAGAGAGAGAGAGAGAGAGAGAGAGAGAGAGAGAGAGAGAGAGAGAGAGAGAGAGAGAGAGAGAGAGAGAGAGAGAGAGAGAGAGATCCTAACACACACACACACACACTTTTTTTAAAACCACATGTATGCACTACTTCAGTTTGGAAAAGAAATGAGAGAGAGAGAGAGGCACAAGTGCTACTTGCACATAATTCCATAGGCTTTGCTGAGAACAATGCATTTAATTTCACAGTTCACAGCATCAAAGTGGAGCTTGAAAAGGTGCAATGAAATTACAGAAAGAAAGGAAAAAGAAATAATGTTCACAGAAAGATTGATAAAAGAACTAAAATAGAAAGAAAACTGGGATAAAAAAGAAGAAGCTGGTAACTTGACTAATGGAGGGGGGGAGGGGGGAGATATAAGAAAAGCAGGATTGAAAACAAAAGGTGAGCAATACAACTTACAAGGCATTATTAATATGATTTAGATGCATTGTGCATAAAGTTTGATTCGAGTTGAAGTTGGTATCATCTCCTGTTGCGTTTAACGCTGCATTGAGGTGTGAGAAAAACTGGTCGCCTAGTGCTTAGATGTTGGGTTTGTGTTTTAATTTTGAAAGAAACATTTACAATAATAAAGAAAAAGGATAAGCCACATGTATTCATGATTTATTTTTCTTTTGATTGAAAAACAATCATGGTCGAAAGAATTAGTCACTATTGCATTAGAAAACGAAAAAAGGAAAGTACCCCCCCCCCCCCCCCCCCCCCCCCCCCCCCCCCCCCCCCCCCCTTTCAATTTCACTTCCCTCCCATAACGTACTTACATTTTCTTCCCTTCTTTACACCCCTCTTTCTCTCCATCTTGTATCTAAATGCAATTTCTTCCTTCTTCAATCACTCTACTCTGAGTCTGACAAAGGTGCTTGTACGCACGCGCACACACACACACGCACACACACGCACGCACGCACGCACACGCACACGCACACGCACACGCACACACACACACCAATGCATGGACTTTCTCATTCACACATACATGTATACACAGTGTTGTTGCCTGTCTGTCGGTTCCAACAATGACTGCCAGATAGCAGAGGGGGCAGATCATTCTGGCGGGATGATACTATTCTGGGTTTATACTATATAGTGCAGATGCCTTGCCCAGGGTACATCCTCACTCGGCCTAAGGGATTTGAGTATGAAAGTTGGTGTTGCGGAAGGTCATAGTGTACACACACACACACATACGATACAGGCATGCACACACACATATACACACACACAATTTTCACTCAATATTATGATGATTTTGCCATATTATTTTTCGTCTTCTATCTTTTCTTTTCCCGACCCTCTTGAATCTAGTTTCATTTAGAAAATGACAACTGTTTTGATTTTTTTTGGAAAAGATGACATCTTCAATGTAAATGTTACATGAAGTCAGAATGACATTGAAGCAAAAAACTAGATTTCCCCCCATATATGTGACCCATCACCACAAAGTGGGTCTTAAAGACCCCCCACGTCACGTGTCACATTCCCTCTTATGCTAGGAAGATTTCTTAAGATTTCTTACTAGCTATAAGAGGGAAAACACGTGAAAACCGTGCTCTTGACACGTGGCGTGGTGGGTCTTTAAGGTGAAAATGGCAGATTTTGAGATATTAGCATTTATATAATCTGCAGACACTTACCTTTCTTTTGATATATGATTTATTGCTCTACTCCAAAATATGAGGAAGTTATGAGGTTAAGCCTTAAGGTCACGAGCTTTCCAGAGACATATAACATGATGTATAGTATCAACAGGGTTTCAGTTTACAGTTTTCAATCAAAAATTGAGTCTTTACGGGCAATTAAATAGGATAATTGCCATGTGGTATGCCATTTAAAATGTGTGTTAATGCATTTACAACTTGAATTTCAATTAGTCCAATGCATGAAGTTGAAGTTTAATGATGGCAGAATCCATTTCAAGTGAAAACTCAAAATCCATACCTTTGACCCTCTGAACCTTTTTCGGGCCTCTACCACAATCGCTGCTTGCGAGTTAAGACCCGGTACGTGAAATCGGGTCACATATTGTTTGTGATTTAACTGGTTTTACTTTCTCTGTTGTGATTCTAGTGCACAAGTGTCCTCCCGAGAGGTACTAAACTTGAAAATGTCCTATTTTGTTGCCCCCCTGTCAGGACAGATGTCCAGTATTGAAATTTGACACTGGCAAACTTTGTCCTGTTGATTTCTGCAATAGCCAGGACAGTTTGTCCTATTGATTTCCATGTTTCGGGACAGTTTGTCCTATCGGTTTACCGTCCTTTGCTTAACACAAGTCGTTCCACCCATATATGGCCGGAATTAATATAAAGCTGTCAATTTGATGAATTTGTTACAAGGGAAGTAAATCTGTGTATGCACCATACCTTGGTCACTTCTAAGCTCGCTTCACTCGGTTATGCCACAATCTTGCCTCTGATTTTGCTTTTGTAGTGGTTAGTTGTGGGGAAACCAATTGGTGTGGAGAGTTTTTCTATATTTTTTCTATATAAAGTCTATATAAAAAATGTCTGATCTACCACTTCCCTATGTCTAAACCTGAGGTAAAAACATTTAATTTCTCCTGTTTAAGTTTTGTTTGTGTGTATGGCTGGAGTGATTTGTGAGGTTTTTTTAATAATTACCCGGCCAGAGGCCGAGGTATTGCGATCGGTTTATGTGTCTGTGTGTGTGTCTGTCTGTCTGTCTGTCTGTCTGTCTGTGTATCGATTATCTTAAAAACTACTGTTTGGATTTTGATTAAAATTGGTAGACAGCTTGAAAAGGAAGCTCAGGGATGCATCTAGAGCGCAGCATTGCCGCAAAATTGTTGATGTTCCCGCAAAAATAAAAATATGCTGCAGGAAAATCCCCCCAAATTTTGTGAAATCCCGCAAACGAAAAAAATCGTTTGAAAATAACTTGTTCAGCACTAGGCCTAGATTGCGTGGCTGCGTGGGCTGTGCCGAGTCTGCATTTCCTTTCGACAGTAAAGAACGAGCATTTTGATTGGGTCTTAAAAATAGCATAGCCAATCAACGGCTTTCTCTTTCATTTACTATTTCCGGGCGCAGTGTAAGCGAGCCCGCTCAAAAATGGCATCGCTTCTGGATTATTTTACTGTGACTTCTAAAAAGAAAGAAAACAGTGCGACTGTGGATTGCAACATTGATCAACAACCTTGTTGTTCCTCATCAGCAGTTAGTGATGACAACGGGGAAAGTTCATCGAATGACGAAGCATCGGATCAGGACTGTGATGTCACCGACGATCCCATTACTAGTAGTGTCGCTCCACCACCTTTCAAAAAGCGAAAGCATGAGTTCATGGAAAGTTGGAAAAAAAGCAGACCTTGGCTAGAATTTGACAGCGAATCAAAAGCAATGTTTTGTGACTGGTGCTTACAAAGCAAAAAGAACAATGCGTTCACCACAGGTTGTACAAATTTCCGCACTACATCCCTTGATCGACACGTTGTTCTACCTTCACAAAGACGCAGTGCAAGACGTTTCACTCAGAAAAGAGTTTGAGGCATCACGGAAAACTGCTTTTGAAAAAAAGTCTGATTCGCTAACAAGAGTGATTCACAGTGTGTACTGTTCAAGTATAAAACAAACTGGCATTGATTTACCCCCGCCCCCCTAACTATTTCCAGATCCCCCCAAATTTCCACACCAAGGGGGGCAATGCCCCCCAGTTTAGAAATTTCTAGATGCATCCCTGGAAGCTTCCTTTCGTTAATCAACACCGTGCTGACCTTGACCTTGAAGTTTGACCTTGAAAACTGAAATTTCCTTATTTGGGCTATGTAATTTCACCCCAGCTTTATTTCGTGAACTAGTGAACAGAATCGCTTCAAATTTTGTGTGGTGGTGTACCATGGTGCAAGGAAGTTTGTATAAAAGTTCAGCTGTATCTCGTGAACTACTGAACAGAATCGCTTCAAATTTTGGGCTATGTATTTTATGCGTTCTGTAAGGGTGGAAAGTGGTGTGTTTATTGGGGGGGGGGGTGGGGGGGAGGACATCACTCGGTGCAAGGAAGTTTGTATAAAAGTTCAGCTGTATCTCGTGAACTACTGAACAGAATCGCTTCAAATTTTGGGCTATGTATTTTATGCGTTCTGTAAGGGTGGAAAGTGGTGTGTTTATTGGGGGGTGGGGAGGGGGGACAGGACATAACTCTGGCCGGGTTTGCATTGTCACAATGCGTTGCTGCCGCTCGGCGATGCCCTTGTTCAAAATTGTTGCGATGCGAATGAGTTAACCTTTTACTGGTTTACTGTGTCTGTCTTGGAAAGTAGGATTTTTTTGGGGGAAAACAACAGCAAAACATGAACAAAACCAAGCAATTGAAGCAAACCGTAAGGGTGAGTCAGTGAGGAAAATTTGAAAGTGAAACATATAACAGTGACTGATGATTGAACTGACATCACCCAATGTTTGTGCTACTTTGTCATGAATTGATTTGATGGCAGTCAACTCACATCTTCAGTAAACTAGGTTGACACCTCAGCTCAGTGTTTAGAGATTGTCATGAGAAAAAAAAAATCTTTATAATAAATATAATATTTTTATACTGTATTAGTATTATGTCAAACATGTCTAAGTTGCAAAAGTAGGATTGCTAAGACTCGAGTGAGAGAAAAGAAAAGTCCGATGAAATGTCATAGAAAAGATGTCACGAGATATGGGTTGTGTTTTGTTGTTGTTTTTGTGATATGGGGCACACCTATTCAGCAGGGGACTGCAAAGGTGTAATGTCAAATGAGAGAGGGAAAGAAAGAGAGGAAAAAAACCTTGAAAACTTGTTTTTTGAGGGAAAAGAATAAGCACACAATGGGCTTTGTTTACATCTTGCCCTCGAAACAAAAGAAGACAAAACATAACTAAAACGTCTAATAATGAACAAGAAAAACAAAGCATCATACACATTCATACACCCATTCACATGAACTCAATTGAATTAACAACAGAATGAAACAGTGAGGGGAGTCAATTGAAAAGAGAGTTCTCCCCCTTGGTTCAATTGAATTAACAACAATCAAGAAATACATTATGGAGGGGAAAAAACAAATCTAAACAAAATATATTATGAGTATAACAACAACATCAAAACATAAGAAATTACCCTCCACCCCACCCCCCTAAAAACCCAACCAACAACTCATTTACGCAAGAAAGAGAGAGAGAGAGACAGACAGAGAGTGTGACAGTGACAGAGACAGACATGACAAAGAGACAGTTCCAATTAATTTTGTGGCGGTACCATAGCCGATGAGGTTTAACCGAGGCGTGGTTACTGCTACACTTATCTGTATTGTTGAAAGTTCGGGACTTTACTGGTGTTGCACTGCCTCTGGGCATTGCCCCCCAGTATCGTTCCCACCATCTTTGTATTTACAAATGTCCCATATGTGTCTGTTCCAGACCGAGAGGATGTAAAGCACCATTTTTCATTCATTCAGACAGTTTGTTTTCTGATTGCTGTTGACAGGAGGACCTGTTGTACTTGTGGAGCTTCGTTTTTAAAATGCGAAGCGAAAACTGGTTAATGTTCTCTGGGTTGTCTGTTTGTGGCTGACTCTCTATGTTAACAATGATAACGTTTGAACGGAGGGGCCTTAAGGAGGCTCAGATTTTGCGTCCGCATTATAAGTACTCAGGATATTTAGGCCAAGTTCGAAAATGAAGTTCATTGGTCAAAGGTCAAGGTCACTGGACCTGAAAATGTGCCGTACAGTTGGTGATGTAGCATTTTCACGCTCTAGCTGTGCCATGAAATTAGCGTACAGATAGTGTCGAGGAGACTCATGTTTTGTTCTGGCCAATTAACGATTGTCAATAATTTGCCATCTATGGTATTGTTCATTATCTAACATTGATAGGCTACAGTTTTGTGGTGCTGGCTGTGTTTTTTGTGTGACCAGGGGAGACCAGATGGCAATTATTTTGTGCCGATTATCAGTGATTAATAATGCAGCCTTCAACCCAGGGGAACCGTGCACACGATCAGGACTGTTTGCTTATCTAGCATCAATAGTTAACAGTTTTGTGGCCTTGGTTGTTTACTGAGTGAGCCATGATGGATACGATAGTTTACAGTTCTTGCTAGGGAGACCTTTGCTTGTTGGCCACTGCAACGACCACCTTTTGCAAGAGTCAATGCCCTTGGTGGGTGGGGGAAGATGCTTGAGTACTGACCAAACAAGGCCATAACTCTCGCCAATAACCCTATTTAAGGCCACTGAATGGCTGCCTTTTGCAAGTGTGAATGCCCTTTTGGATTCTGACCAACAACTCAAGGGCTTAGCTGTTGCCGTCAAGGGTGCTAATAACCCTAGTTGCAGTGGCAGTGAACAGCTTTCAGGCCATGGCTGTTGTTCCTGCCATGAATAGTTTCATTTCTTGACGGGGAGACCTGTCAATCTGACTCTGGCACTAAAGACCAGCTCTTCAAGCGCCAGTTTTTATTTTTTTATTTTACATACTTGGTTGTCCATTTATTCTGAGTGCGCATGCTTTGGTCTAATGGAAAAATCACTGACATAAGGTATAAAAATAGACAGACATGGCAGGGTACTTGTCGGTGAATGTCTTTGCATTTGGTGAGAGTGTAGAGTGATTTACTTGGCGAATGTATTCGCCCATGGTGCTAGAAGAGTTAAGGAGTAATGAGATGGAGGGAGAAAATGTGGTGTGTGTGTGTGTGTGCGCGCGTCTGTGTGTGTGAGAGAGAGAGTAATGGGATGGAGGGAGAAAGTATGTACATGTCTGTCTGTTTGCCGTAACTTGAGCCAGGTTGTTTTGGGTAATATCATGCTTTGTTTCGGTTCAGAAAACGATATGGAATTATGCATGTGGAAAGTTGTTGATTGTTTAGCTTGGATTGGTTTTGTTGATATGGTTTGTTATTCATGAATCACTTTTATTATCAAATCCGTTGCATAACAATCTCTTTCTCTTTATATTTCTCTGTTTGTCTGTCTGTCTGACTGTCAGTCTTTCTCTCCATTTATGTGTGTGTGGGAGTGTGTGCGTGCACATGTGTATATTATCTTTCTCTCTTTGTGTATATCATTTATGCATGTGTGTGTGTGTGTGCATGCGTGTGTGCACGCGTGTGTGTACGTACGTACATGCATGCATGCATTCATGAGAAAAAATATAAATGTGATGTGTGGGTGTAGTGCAATTTATTTCATGTCAAGCCTCAGAGGGTGATGTTGGGTTTGCTTCCCTTTGGCTGTTATCTATGCAGTGCTAGGCAGTGGTGTCATAAGCAACCTTGGTGGAGGGGAGGTAATTAATGCAGAGTTCCTTCCCCTTATTTATTTTCGTCTGTAGAAAGCTTTTTGTTGTCAATCAATCAATCAATCAGTCACAGTTATTGTCTTTTAAAAGCATTGTAAAGCATAGCAAGACTTTAGTCACTTTGGGATGTATGCATCAATATGCTTATATACTTTAGTTATAGATTTGAAATTATTTTCCTTTGCTGATAACTTATACACTAAATACAGTGGATTACTGCTAACTCAGACTGGATACCTCACAATAGGCCCCCACTTTAATAATCCTTACTTATTGCATTATCTGTATTGTTAAAAAATCAGGACTTTACTGTTGCACTGCCTCCTGGCATTGCCTCCAGGATCGTTCCCACCATCTTTATATCTACTAATGTCCCATATGTGTCTGTTCCAGACTGGAGGATGTTAAACAGATTTTCATTAACCCTTTCACTGCCAGACATTTTTTCAGCCAAAAAATACCATTAGGATTAACTGGGTATAGAACAAATTATATTTGCAATATTAGGAATTCCTCTATGACATGTATAACATTAGGCTTATCCTTACCTCCCAAAATTAAGAAAATAGGGTCATTGCGATGGCTTGGAGTCAAAACAGACTATCTTTAGATAGTCCATTGACGTTTTATTGAACATAATGTGAAAACTAATAACTTGTTTAAAAAATAGACTGCAGAAATATAAAAAACATAATCCCCATTTTATATTAGTTGCAATCTTGTTTAATACAAGTTCTTAGTTTTTGCAATAACATCACTAATAAGTCAATGGACTATCAAAAGATAGTCCGTTTTGACTCTAAGCCATCGATTGGATAACAAACCCTGATTTGATACCTTTTAGTGACATAGGAGTTAAGCCATTGTGGTGCATAAATGCGACATTGGCGGTGAAACGGTTAATAATCCTTATGTTTAAAAGTCTTTTGAGTTCAGCGATTTTCACTGTAGTTGTGGGACCAACCCATTCTGAAAGGAAAAAAATAAATGAAAGAAAAAAGGTGGAGAAATGGAAATAAAAAAGATAGATTTAAATGTGTTTTTCTTCCTTTTTCACTTCTCTCTCTCTCTCTCTCTCTCTCTCTCTCTCTCTCTCTCTCTCTCTCATCTCTCTCTCTCTCTCTCTCTCTCTCTCTCTCTCTCTCTCTCTCTCTCTCTCTCTCTCTCTCTCTCTCTCTCTCTCTCTCTCTCTCTCTCTCTCTCTCTCTCTCTCTCTCTCTCTCTCTCTCTCTCTCTCTCTCTCTCTCTCTCTCTCTCTCTCTCTCTGTAATTTTTCTCTCTTCATATGAGTTTATCTCCCAATTGTCTCCCTAAACCCTCGACCCCAAATCTATTGTCTCTCTAAGGCCATCTTCTCTCTCTAAAAACTTCTCTGTTCTCTCTTCTCTCTTCTCTCTCTCTCTCTCTCTCTCTGTCTCTCTCTCTCTCTCTCTCTCTCTCTCTCTCTCTTTTGTAATTTTTTCTCTTACATATGAGTTTATGACCCAATTGTGGTCCCTAAACCCCCGACCCCAAATGTATTGTGGCCTAAGGCCAAGGTGCAATAAAAACTTCAGTGTTCAAAAAAAACTTCAGTGTTCTCTCTCTCTCTCTCTCTCTCTCTCTCTCTCTCTCTCTCTCTCTCTCTCTCTCTCTCTCTCTCTCTCTCTCTCTTCTCTGTCTCTGTTTCTCTCTTTTTTTCTCTATCTTTCTGTCTTTCTCTCTCTCACTCACTCACTCTCTCTCCCATCCTCCTTCTTCCTGTAGCTCTATTTCTTCTATACCTTCTTCATCTTTTTCTAACAGTCCCCTTGCTATCACTTTTGCACTGTGTCTTTTCTTAAGTTTCGCAAACTTGGATGCACGCTTATTTATACTGCTGTTCAATAGTGTTATTGTTGTGTGAGGAAGTATGCATGTGTCTGTGCACACGCACGCTCACATACTTGTATCTTTGCACAGTACACAATACAATATGTATTCTTCCTTTTCTTAGTGTTTCTGTTTCTTGTGGGAAAAGTTGCACATGTGTGTGTTTATAAATGCAAGCTCACGTAGTTGCAAGCTTATGTTTGAAAGGCGGAACAGAATTGTTTGCCTAGAAAAGAAAAAACACACAGAAAAATTAAGAGCAAAAAAAGAAGCCCCCCTAGTGTGAGTCTTAGAATGTTCTTTTCCTGGATGTGGAGGCTGGAGCACTCGATGCTTATTGATTGATTCTGCTTCTAAGGCCCCCATCACCCGTCTATAAGAAGATTGCTAGACGCTTTGGAAAGGAAGAAAAAAGAAGAAGATGGTGATGAAGACAAAGAAGATGAAGAGGAAGAAGACAAAGAAGAAGAAGACAAAGAAGAAGAAAATGGTGACGAAGAAGACGAAGAAGATAAAGGAGAAGAAGAAGAAGATGGTGACGAAAAAGACAAAGAGGAAGAAAATAAGGAAGAAGAAGATAAAACGGAAGCTGAAGATAAAGACAAAGAATATATAACTTCTTATATTATAAGAACAGTGGGATGGTTGGAAGGAGGGACTTTGTAGACAGGAAGAATGAAAGAGAAGAAAAAAGTTGTTGATCTCTTGATGAATATTGCACAATGATTATTAATTGATCGTCAAGGTGATTATGATGATGGTCATCAGTAAGAAGTTAAAAGGAAGACATGGAAGGAAAAGATAGAGGAGGAGACGAGAATCATGCAAAGGTTTCTGGTGTTTTGGGGTGGTTTTTTTTATTGCTGATTTTTATTTTATTTTTTGTCTAGCCCTTGTTTGGCTCTGTGAACTTCAATGGGGTTGCGAAAGGTTAAATTTGTTCTTGATTTTGTCTGGTTGTGTGTGTGTGTGCATGCATGTATGTTTGTGTGAAAAGCTAACATTCTTTTTGTTGTTGAAATACCTCCCTTATAAGACCTTAACCCTTTCACCGCCAGTGTCGCATTTATGCACCACAATGGTTTAACACCCACATCACTAAAAGTCATCAAATCAGGACCTGTCATATGAAGACCTTATTGTCTTAATATTGGGAGGCAAGGATAGGCCTAATGTTATACATTTCACATGAGAAATTCCCAATACTGAGATACATTTTGATTTCTACTCTGTTCAGTTTAATGGGGGGGGGGGTTGCTAAAAAAAATGTCTGGCGGCGAAAGGGTTAAAAAAAATATCCCAAATGAGGTCTTAAACGTGAGGGAGTTGTATAAGGGAGGTAATTTTAATACTTACAAAGAAGGGCAATATCTCGGTCAGAGAAGTACGTCTTAAGTGGGAGGGAGTCTTGTAAGGGTGGGGTGGGGTGGCGGGTGTCTTATAAGGGAGGTTCCACTGAACGTTTTTGTGGCAGAAGAGAATGGTAGTGAGTTGCTCACAATATAGATAGATAGTCACAGATTAACCTGAGCTGTTCAAATTGTCCAACAAAATTAATACTCTGCTGTCAACAGTCATCACCCATTGTTGGACCACTATTTCAGCCACGCTCGCAATCTGACATTTAAAAAAATGTCTTCTGTCTGAGGGCGCTATATATATATATAAGTAATTCAATTTGTCCCATCGTCTTCACCTTCCGTATACATTTAGCTGTGTGCTCAAATCACGGCCTTCCACTTCGCTATCAAATTATCTGTGTACTCACCAGTCTGTTCATTCCCTCCCTGTCTGTGACATCACTTAGCAAACTGTCTGTTGGCCGCCCAAGACACCAGGGTATGTACACATTGATGTTGGAAGCAAAAGCAAATAATGATGACTTTGAGCGAAAATTGGAATTCCCAAGGAATTTGACTCCCTCCCACTCTTCCCCCTCCCTCTTACCCTTCCTGGTCTTCCCCTCATTTTGTCTTGATCATGTCATTTTTGATCTTTACTCAGGAGGAGGCTGAGAAAGACGTGAACTGTGGCAATGGTCCTCTTTACTGGAGGTGGCAGAGGACTCCATCAGTCCATGTTCCAGGACAGTAATCAGTTTGGGTGAAAAATTGAATTCCCTGAAACTTCCCTAATTCCCTGTTCTTTACTGGACGATGACACAGGTTTGTTCCGTCTGGATTCTCTGCCCTTGCATAGCCCCGGCCCCATCCCCACCCTCCCCAGTCGTTTTTTTTTTCGTTTGATCCGTTCTGTCGTTCATTTCTTCCCGCACCCCTGTGTTCTTGTGAACGCCACAGCGAGGAGAAGTTCAGTAAACAGCATCATCGCATCTTACTGCGCTTGATAATCAAGTACAGTGGACCCTCCATTATAAGACCTTCAAAATCATCCCAAATGAGGTCTTATAGGGAGGGATAGTGTAAGGGAGGTAATTTTAATACTTACAAAGAAGGGCAATGTCTCAGAGAAGTAGGTCTTCTGTGGGAGGGAGTCTTATAATGGGAGGTCTTATAAGGGAGGTTCCACTGTACCATATATATTATAAGGCGCAACGCTATCAGTCACATTATAAGGCGCAAGGCGCACATCAGTCCCAGGGGTCTCATTATAGTTTTACACAAAATTCAGATTTTAGTTTCCTACAATATCATCAGTCACATTATTTCATTTACTATATCATCAGTACATTATAGGCGCAGGGGTCTCAGTAGTTTCCTACATTACACATTATAAGGCAGGGGTCTCATTATAGTTTCCTACAATATCATCAGTCACATTATAAGGCGCAGAGGTCATCTCATTATAGGGGTCTTTATAGTTTCCTACAATATCATAGTCACATTTAAGGCGCAGGGGTCTCATTATAGTTTCCTAGTCATTATCACATTATAAGGCGCAGGGGTCTCATTATATTTCATCAGTCACATTATGCTATCATTATAGTTTCCTACAATATCATATATAGTAGTCACATTACAATATCATCAGTCACATTAAGGCGCAGGGGTCTCATTATATTTTCTTACTATAGTTTTACAATATCATAGTCACATTATAAGGCGCAGGGGTCTCATTATAGGGGTCTCATTATAGTTTCCTACTCAGTCACATTATAAGGCGCAGTACATTATATATATATAGTAGTCACATTATAAGGCGCAGGGGTCTCATTATAGTTTCCTACAATATCATCAGTCACATTATAAGGCGCAGGGGTCTCATTATAGTTTCCTACAATAAGGCGCAGGGGTCTCATTATAGTTTTTTCGCAGGGGTCTACTATTTTAGTACATTATAAGGCGCATATATATAAGGTAGTCACATTACAAGTCACATTATAAGGCAGGGGTCTCATTATAGTTTTTCACATTATAGGGGTCTCTATAGTCAATATCATTATAAGGCGCAGGGGTCTCATTATAGTTTCCTACAATATCATCAGTCACATTATAAGGGCAGGGGTCTCATTATAGTTTCCTACAATATCATCAGTCACATTATAAGGCGCAGGGGTCTCATTATAGTTTCCTACAATAGTCAGTCACATTATAAGGCGCAGGGGTCTCATTATATTTTCATTATAGTTTTACTATATCATCAGTCACATTATAAGGCGCAGGGGTCTCATTATATTTTCTTACTAATATTATCAGTCACATTATAAGGCGCAGGGGTCTCATTATATATTTTCATTTACTATTATAGTTTCCTACAATATCGTCAGTCACATTATAAGGCGCAGGGGTCCTCATTATAGTTTCTTACTATTTTAGTTTAGTCACAGGGGTCTCATTATAAGGCATTATAAGGCGCAGGGGTCTCATTATAGTTTTACAATATCGTTAGTCACATTATAAGGCGCAGGGGTCTCATTATAGTTTCTACATTCACATTATAAGGCGCAGGGGTCTCATTATATTTTTTACAATATCATCAGTCACATTATAAGGCGCAGGGGTCTATTTTACAATATCGTCAGTCACATTATAAGGCGCAGGGGTCTCATTATAGTTTCCTACAATATCATCAGTCACATTATAAGGCGCAGGGGTCTCATTATATTTTCTTACTATTTTAGTAGTCACATTATAAGGCGCAGGGGTCTCATTATATTTTCCTACTATTTTAGTAGTCAATACATTATAAGGCGCAGGGGTCTCATTATATTTTCAATATTACTATTTTAGGGGTAGTCACATTATACATTATAAGGCGCAGGGGTCTCATTATAGTTTCCTACAATATATCAGTCACATTATAAGGCGCAGGGGTCTCATTATAGTTTCCTACTAGTTTCCTACAATATCGTTTATAGTAGTCACATTATAAGGCGCAGGGGTCTCATTATAGTTTCCTACAATATTAAAGGCAGTCACATTATAAGGCGCAGGGGTCTCATTATATTTTCTTACAATATTATCAGTCACATTACAAGGCGCAGGGGTCTCAGTCTGGGGGAAAAGTATCGCCTTATAGTCTGAACAATATGGTACAGTGGACCCTCAGTAAGGGAGGTTCCACTGTGCTTGATTATCAAGTGCAGTAAGATGTGATGATGCTGTTTACTGAACTTCTCCTCGCTGTGGCCTTCACAAGAACACAGGGGTGCGGGAAGAACATGTCAGGACTGCTCCTGAAATCAGGATTGGAAAAGCTGATAGAAAGAGTCTTCAGATTGGCCATCGTGTCATCCGGAACCACCGTCTTATAACACCAAACGTTTGTGCCAACATTTATGGCAGATTAAAACAAGGTGATAGACACGCAATTCTAACACTATCCACACCCATCCTGTATACACAGACACACACACACGTTGGGAATTATCTTTAATGCGGTCACCACTTCAGGATTGGGAAGATTCAGAGAACATCGAAACGTGTCATTTCAGGATTGAGAGAATGTTTTACTTTCACCCATGCCTCAGTATTTGCGACCGCCATACAGATTAGCCCATACTGTCGGTCATTGTGAGCCCATACTGTCGGTCATTGTGAGCCCAAACTGTCGGTCATTGTGAGGCGGTCGCTGTACTGGAGACTCTTCTAGTGATAAATAAGAAGAGAAGAGACTGAGTAAAATTGTCCGGTTATTAGCGGGGATGTCTGCGATACTCAGGTGCCCGTTAGACAGGGTTCCACTGTTCCACAAGTCCTCCGCAGTTGTTTTTTTTTTGCACCTGTGTTAAAGTCGATAATGTCATAGTTACTAATTGGGACACCGTCATCAGCTTCAGTTCATGTTCCTCCATAACGAATTTGAAGCGAATCTGCGCTGCGGTTCAGAAGAGGCAGAGGACAGACAGACAGAAAGAAAGAAAGATGGCAAACATTCAAGAAACAGACATGGACTTAAAAAAACCAGGAAAAATAACAACGGTCATGGACTAACACGATGAACCCGCCTCTTCTAAAAGTGACGCAGGACTGAAATTGTTTTTTGGCGAAAAATCGAATTCCCAAGGACTTTGTCTTCCCTGATCTTTACCGGGGAAAAGACAATGACACAGATTCCGTGTGCCTTGATTCTCTGCCCCTAGTTACCCCCCCCCCCCCCCCCTCCACCTCTCTTTGATTCCTTTACACCCTTCCTCAAGTCATCATCCCTCCCCCATTCTCCCCCCCCCCCTGCTTTATATGGAGGTTCCACTTCCAGTCTTGACTGCTTTCTGGCTGAACATGTCATCTGTCTGCCGTGAAATTGATTCCTGTCTGATTTCCTTCTGCCTTTTCTCTGGGGGAAGGTGGGGGTGCGGGTTGAAGGTGGGGAGTGAGGATGTTGGGGGGAGAGAGAGAGAGAGAGAGAGAGAGAGAGAGAGAGAGAGAGAGAGAGAGAGAGAGAGAGAGAGAGAGAGAGAGAGATCTGTCTGTCTGTCTGTCTCCATCTCTCTCTTTCTCTCTCTCTCTCTCCCTCCCTCTCTCTCTCTCTCTCTCTCTCTCTCTCTCTCTCTCTCTCTCTCTCTCTCTCTCTCTCTCTCTCTCTCTCTCTCTCTCTCTCTGCGTGTGCGTATGAAAGTTTTATGAATCCATATTTCAACCCATCTTTATCATAATATCACCTGCCTTGCTACCTTTATGTTCAAATCTGTATGTGTAATATCATGCCTTGCCATGTTTGTATTCTAAGTTCGTATATACATGTACCAAGGACTGATTGGAAAATTAGGCGTTGCCTAAAATCTTTATCCTTGAAAAATAAAGTTAAAGTTTTCAAGTTTCTCTCTCTCTCTTATTCATATGACTCGTTCTGACCTGTGCAACTAGGAGAGGATCAAGTCTCAGGGTTGGTCTAGATTACAGGGAAAAAGTTGACT
>CM065686.1:4187765-4192765 GCA_017654935.2 Phymorhynchus buccinoides
AAAGTGCCTTGATCAGTTGATGGGTCATAATTAGGCCTAAGTAGTGAAAACAATGGGTGTTGAAAGTGCCTTGATCAGTTGATGGGTCATAATTTGGCCTAAGCAGTGAAAACAATGGGTGTTGAAAGTGCCTTGATCAGTTGATGGGTCATAATTTGGCCTAAGCAGTGAAAACAATGGGTGTTGAAAGTGCCTTGATCAGTTGATGGGTCATAATTTGGCCTAAGCAGTGAAAACAATGGGTGTTGAAAGTGCCTTGATCAGTTGATGGGTCATAATTTGGCCTAAGCAGTGAAAACAATGGGTGTTGAAAGTGCCTTGATCAGTTGATGGGTCATAATTTGGCCTAAGCAGTGAAAACAATGGGTGTTGAAAGTGCCTTGATCAGTTGATGGGTCATAATTTGGCCTAAGCAGTGAAAACAATGGGTGTTGAAAGTGCCTTGATCAGTTGATGGGTCATAATTAGGCCTAAGCAGTGAAAACAATGGGTGTTGAAAGTGCCTTGATCAGTTGATGGGTCATAATTAGGCCTAAGCAGTGAAAACAATGGGTGTTGAAAGTGCCTTGATCAGTTGATGGGTCATAATTTGGCCTAAGCAGTGAAAACAATGGGTGTTGAAAGTGCCTTGATCAGTTGATGGGTCATAATTAGGCCTAAGCAGTGAAAACAATGGGTGTTGAAAGTGCCTTGATCAGTTGATGGGTCATAATTAGGCCTAAGCAGTGAAAACAATGGGTGTTGAAAGTGCCTTGATCAGTTGATGGGTCATAATTAGGCCTAAGCAGTGAAAACAATGGGTGTTGAAAGTGCCTTGATCAGTTGATGGGTCATAATTTGGCCTAAGCAGTGAAAACAATGGGTGTTGAAAGTGCCTTGATCAGTTGATGGGTCATAATTAGGCCTAAGTAGTGAAAACAATGGGTGTTGAAAGTGCCTTGATCAGTTGATGGGTCATAATTAGGCCTAAGCAGTGAAAACAATGGGTGTTGAAAGTGCCTTGATCAGTTGATGGGTCATAATTAGGCCTAAGCAGTGAAAACAATGGGTGTTGAAAGTGCCTTGATCAGTTGATGGGTCATAATTAGGCCTAAGTAGTGAAAACAATGGGTGTTGAAAGTGCCTTGATCAGTTGATGGGTCATAATTTGGCCTAAGCAGTGAAAACAATGGGTGTTGAAAGTGCCTTGATCAGTTGATGGGTCATAATTTGGCCTAAGCAGTGAAAACAATGGGTGTTGAAAGTGCCTTGATCAGTTGATGGGTCATAATTTGGCCTAAGCAGTGAAAACAATGGGTGTTGAAAGTGCCTTGATCAGTTGATGGGTCATAATTAGGCCTAAGCAGTGAAAACAATGGGTGTTGAAAGTGCCTTGATCAGTTGATGGGTCATAATTAGGCCTAAGCAGTGAAAACAATGGGTGTTGAAAGTGCCTTGATCAGTTGATGGGTCATAATTTGGCCTAAGCAGTGAAAACAATGGGTGTTGAAAGTGCCTTGATCAGTTGATGGGTCATAATTAGGCCTAAGTAGTGAAAACAATGGGTGTTGAAAGTGCCTTGATCAGTTGATGGGTCATAATTAGGCCTAAGCAGTGAAAACAATGGGTGTTGAAAGTGCCTTGATCAGTTGATGGGTCATAATTTGGCCTAAGCAGTGAAAACAATGGGTGTTGAAAGTGCCTTGATCAGTTGATGGGTCATAATTAGGCCTAAGCAGTGAAAACAATGGGTGTTGAAAGTGCCTTGATCAGTTGATGGGTCATAATTAGGCCTAAGTAGTGAAAACAATGGGTGTTGAAAGTGCCTTGATCAGTTGATGGGTCATAATTTGGCCTAAGTAGTGAAAACAATGGGTGTTGAAAGTGCCTTGATCAGTTGATGGGTCATAATTTGGCCTAAGCAGTGAAAACAATGGGTGTTGAAAGTGCCTTGATCAGTTGATGGGTCATAATTAGGCCTAAGCAGTGAAAACAATGGGTGTTGAAAGTGCCTTGATCAGTTGATGGGTCATAATTAGGCCTAAGCAGTGAAAACAATGGGTGTTGAAAGTGCCTTGATCAGTTGATGGGTCATAATTAGGCCTAAGCAGTGAAAACAATGGGTGTTGAAAGTGCCTTGATCAGTTGATGGGTCATAATTAGGCCTAAGTAGTGAAAACAATGGGTGTTGAAAGTGCCTTGATCAGTTGATGGGTCATAATTAGGCCTAAGCAGTGAAAACAATGGGTGTTGAAAGTGCCTTGATCAGTTGATGGGTCATAATTAGGCCTAAGCAGTGAAAACAATGGGTGTTGAAAGTGCCTTGATCAGTTGATGGGTCATAATTAGGCCTAAGCAGTGAAAACAATGGGTGTTGAAAGTGCCTTGATCAGTTGATGGGTCATAATTAGGCCTAAGCAGTGAAAACAATGGGTGTTGAAAGTGCCTTGATCAGTTGATGGGTCATAATTAGGCCTAAGCAGTGAAAACAATGGGTGTTGAAAGTGCCTTGATCAGTTGATGGGTCATAATTAGGCCTAAGCAGTGAAAACAATGGGTGTTGAAAGTGCCTTGATCAGTTGATGGGTCATAATTAGGCCTAAGCAGTGAAAACAATGGGTGTTGAAAGTGCCTTGATCAGTTGATGGGTCATAATTAGGCCTAAGCAGTGAAAACAATGGGTGTTGAAAGTGCCTTGATCAGTTGATGGGTCATAATTTGGCCTAAGCAGTGAAAACAATGGGTGTTGAAAGTGCCTTGATCAGTTGATGGGTCATAATTAGGCCTAAGTAGTGAAAACAATGGGTGTTGAAAGTGCCTTGATCAGTTGATGGGTCATAATTAGGCCTAAGCAGTGAAAACAATGGGTGTTGAAAGTGCCTTGATCAGTTGATGGGTCATAATTAGGCCTAAGCAGTGAAAACAATGGGTGTTGAAAGTGCCTTGATCAGTTGATGGGTCATAATTTGGCCTAAGCAGTGAAAACAATGGGTGTTGAAAGTGCCTTGATCAGTTGATGGGTCATAATTAGGCCTAAGCAGTGAAAACAATGGGTGTTGAAAGTGCCTTGATCAGTTGATGGGTCATAATTAGGCCTAAGCAGTGAAAACAATGGGTGTTGAAAGTGCCTTGATCAGTTGATGGGTCATAATTAGGCCTAAGCAGTGAAAACAATGGGTGTTGAAAGTGCCTTGATCAGTTGATGGGTCATAATTTGGCCTAAGTAGTGAAAACAATGGGTGTTGAAAGTGCCTTGATCAGTTGATGGGTCATAATTAGGCCTAAGCAGTGAAAACAATGGGTGTTGAAAGTGCCTTGATCAGTTGATGGGTCATAATTTGGCCTAAGCAGTGAAAACAATGGGTGTTGAAAGTGCCTTGATCAGTTGATGGGTCATAATTTGGCCTAAGCAGTGAAAACAATGGGTGTTGAAAGTGCCTTGATCAGTTGATGGGTCATAATTAGGCCTAAGTAGTGAAAACAATGGGTGTTGAAAGTGCCTTGATCAGTTGATGGGTCATAATTAGGCCTAAGCAGTGAAAACAATGGGTGTTGAAAGTGCCTTGATCAGTTGATGGGTCATAATTAGGCCTAAGCAGTGAAAACAATGGGTGTTGAAAGTGCCTTGATCAGTTGATGGGTCATAATTTGGCCTAAGCAGTGAAAACAATGGGTGTTGAAAGTGCCTTGATCAGTTGATGGGTCATAATTTGGATTGCAAACAGCAAAGACGATGGTTTGTTCTTTTGCCCGTTTTTTACCCCCTGCACATTGTTTTAGAGGGTCCTTTAGGATTATAGTACTTCGTATACCCCCAAATGTGGGTCCCTGGGAGCCCTGATCACAAAATAGGTTTTTGAAACAGCGAACGGATCTTTCCGCATGGAAACCCAATAGACTTATTATTTTCATTTACTTATTTACGGATAAGCGTGAGGTTTCCTCGCCTAATGTGTGTGCCTTTATTCTCCAAATCTGCTTTCTTTTTAAATGTCGATGTATTCCATTTCTGCTGGAATTTCTGCTTTTCACTGGTTCTGACGGTTGTTCCTTGGTAGATTGAATTGATTTGCTTTTCTTCCTCTTCGCTCTTAAGTTTCTGTCTGTGGCTTCTGTCTGTTATGCCTTGTGCACAGGACCAGACACACTGCATAAGATTCCATCCCAATGCCATCCGATTATGACGATGTCTTTGGCTTCTATCTGTTATGCCTTGTGCACAGGACCAGACACACTGCATAAGATTCCATCCCAATGCCATCCGATTATGACGATGTCTGTGGCTTCTGTCTGTTATGCCTTGTGCACAGGACCAGACACACTGCATAAGATTCCATCCCAATGCGATCCGATTATGACGATGTCTGTGGCTTCTGTCTGTTATGCCTTGTGCACAGGACCAGACACACTGCATAAGATTCCATCCCAATGCCATCCGATTATGACGATGTCTGTGGCTTCTGTCTGTTATGCCTTGTGCACAGGACCAGACACACTGCATAAGATTCCATCCCAATGCGATCCGATTGTGACGATGTCTGTGGCTTCTATCTGTTATGCCTTGTGCACAGGACCAGACACACTGCATAAGATTCCATCCCAATGCCATCCGATTATGACGATGTCTGTGGCTTCTATCTGTTATGCCTTGTGCACAGGACCAGACACACTGCATAAGATTCCATCCCAATGCCATCCGATTATGACGATGTCTGTGGCTTCTATCTGTTATGCCTTGTGCACAGGACCAGACAGACTGCATAAGATTCCATCCCAATGCCATCCGATTATGACGATGTCTGTGGCTTCTGTCTGTTATGCCTTGTGCACAGGACCAGACACACTGCATAAGATTCCATCCCAATGCCATCCGATTATGACGATGTCTGTGGCTTCTATCTGTTATGCCTTGTGCACAGGACCAGACACACTGCATAAGATTCCATCCCAATGCGATCCGATTATGACGATGTCTGTGGCTTCTGTCTGTTATGCCTTGTGCACAGGACCAGACACACTGC
>CM065686.1:4202765-4240265 GCA_017654935.2 Phymorhynchus buccinoides
TGTCTGCTACAAGAGTAAATGTGTATTGTATTGGCAAATTTGGCCTTATGGTTAAGAACTTAACTCTGAACAAGCTATTCTACACATAGAAGGCCCATTCAGTGGCCGGGTAGCGCTGACAACGGGCCTTTTAGGGGTGGACACCATACTGTTTTTGTGCTCTCTTGACCAATCAAAACATCCCACACATTTGAAACTTTGTATGAATAATGATCTTTAGTAGTTGTTTGAAAGTAGTAAACTTTTGACTTGGGCAGAAGAAGTCCCTAGGTGAACATTTTAATTATGTAGGTAGCGCTGACAACACATTTTGTGGACACGACAATGACCAAAGATTTTTAAAAAAATTGTAAAAAATCTATTTAACAATTATATTTACTGTTCATGCACATACATTGTCAACAATATGTTTTTTGATAACTAAATAAGAAAAAAATGGGTCTTAGAGAATTGTTGAGGCAAAGAAAATCTGCATTATTTTTTTTATTATATTTGAGGACACCACATGTTGTCAGCGCTACCTGGTATTTAAAATGTTATTTTAAAACACCCTTTTTGGTAAAATCCACAAAATTGTTACTATAAAGGAAGGACTACTACTCATCTTGAGTGTGCATGCATATGTGTGCAGAATATTTTGTGGTTTCTGAAAAAATAGAAACTTTATGCAAGACTGTTGGGCATGTCACAAAACTAAGCACCCAAAATGCCCATTTTTCAAGACAAAATTGTTTATTAAACACATTTTGGTGCATGCACAGCTAAAAGAAACATTTTATATGATTCTTACAACTATTTAGAGCTGAAATACACAAATGAATGATATCTCATTGTTTTATTTGATTTTTTATTGTTTAATAAATAGGATAGGTCACAATGACCCAGTTTTCAGGAGAGTTACCCATTTGGAGATGACCAAGTGCATCGTTGAACGACTTGTATCTATTGATGATGCTTGTTTCCTCCTCCTCCTCCTTCATTTTCTTGTTCTTCTTCTTCTTCTCTTCTTCTTTCTTCTTCTTCTTCTTCTCTTCTTTCTTCTTCTTCTTCTACATGTACTATTCTTACTCCTCTCCTTCTCTCTCTTCTTCTTCCTCCTCCTCCTCCTCTTCTTCTCTTTCTTCTTCTTCTCTACTACTTCTTCTCTCAGGGACCCTATATAACTCTCCCTTCTGTCTATTCTTATCATTCTCAGTCTCACACACCCCCCCCCCGCCCCCCCCCCCCCCCCCCCCCCCCAGCCAGTCATGACGACAGGGTGTCAAAAAAAAAAAAAGCTCTCTTATATCTTTTATCGTCATAAAGATTATTTTGACTTGACCTGACTGGCTCTCTCTCTCTCTTCTCTCTCCTCACCCTCTTCTCTCTCTCCTCTCTCTCTCTCTCTCTCTCTCTCTCTCTCTCTCTCTCTCTCTCTCTCTCTTTCTCCTCTCTCTCTCTCTCCTCTCTCTCTCTCTCTCTCTCTCTCTCTCTCTCTCTCTCTCTCTCTCCTCTCTCTCTCTCGATCTCTCCTCTCTCTCTCTCTCTCTCTCTCTCTCTCTCTCTCTCTCTCTCTCTCTCTCTCTCTTTCTCTCTCTCTCTCTCTCTCTCTCTCTCTCTCTCTCTCTCTCAAATTGTATGCATTTTGTTGATGGAAGTATTTTATGACCTTAATTGTTGCCACTGTGACTAGCAATTAACTGGGTGACCAAAGGGGAAAGTCAACACAATCAGCAATTCAATAGACTCCACAAACTCCACAAGCCAAGCAATGAAAATGCCTGTGTGTTTTTGTGCTGGTAAACTATTGAAGAGATTAAAAACAACTGGATAAACGAAGGCTTTTTAATAAAACACCAGAGAGGAACTTAACTACAGGGATGTGAGTTTCCCTCTCTCTCTCTCTCTCCCTCTCTCTCTCTCTCTCTCTCTCTCTCACTCTCTCTCTCTCCCTCCCTCCCTCTCTCCCTCCCTCTCTCTCTTCATCTCTCTCTCTCTCTCTCTCATCTCTCTCTCTCAATCTCTCTCGTCTCTCTCCCTCTCTCTCTCTCTCTCTCTCTCTCTCTCTCTGAGTCTCTCTCTCTTACCCAAGGACAGATTGTAAGAATAGGCATCGCCTAAAATCTTTATCCTTGTCACATAAAGTTTTCAAGTGTCTCCTCTCTCTCTCTCTCTCTCTCTCCCCTCTCTCTCTCTCTCTCTGTATCTTGGATGCTCTGATTCTCCTCCTCTCTCTCTCTCTCTCTCTCTCTCTCTCTCTAAAGAGTGTCTCTCTCTCTCTCTCTCTCTCTCTCTCTCTCTCTCTCTCTCTCTCTCTCTCTCTCTCTCTCTCTCTCTCTCTCTCTCTCTCTCTCTCTCTCTCTCTTTCTCTCTCTCTCTCTCTCTCTCTCTCTCTCTCTCTCTGTATCTTGGACCCTTCTGAATATTTCTCCCTCCCCCCCCCCTCTCTCTCTCTGTCTCTCCCCCCCCCCCCTCTCTCTCATCCCTTTCTCTCTCAAATGCCAATTTAATAAGGGTGTATTTATCATATTTTTATGTATACAATTTTAAATGGACTCGCACCTCCTTATCTATGTAAAAAGTTTCCTGTAAGTGTAACTCAGGTGCGGAATAAAGAAAGAAACTCCCCCCCCTCCCCCCCCCCCCCCCCCCCCCCCACCTAGAACAGACTTATTTATGTCATCGCTGACATACTCAGGTGTAAGGTTGTGGAATGAAATCCGTGAGTGCATAAAAACTTAAAAGCACATTGCTGTCATTTAATATATGCTTTAATAAATATTTATTCGAAAGGTTATAACAGTTCATTTCTCTCCCTTTTCTAAACTTATCTATTGTGCATGTTATAATTCTAGTAAATGCGCATGTCTGTAGCTTATGCTCCTATTATTCGAAATTGTAAAATTGTCAATTGATTACTTGTCTAACTATGATTTATGTGTGTGAAAGGAATTGTGAGAATGTTGATTGATATTTTCATGTTGTCCTTGTTCTTTGGATTTGTTACATTTGATTGTTGCATTGTTTACTTTTGAACCATTTGAGTTTGTTTTGTAATTTATGTATTCATTCACTTCATATGTCATTATTTTAGAGGACCTGATGAAAAGAAGCAGTTATTTATGCTTGCTCAGTTTATCCTCATTAAAACTTTTGAGTTCGAATTCGAGTTCCCTCTCACTCTCACTCCCCACCTCTCACTCTCTCCCCCTCTCTCTCCTCTCTCTCTCTCCCTCTCTCTGTGGAAAGGTAGCTCTACTGTGAAACAGAGGATCATGTTTATTTTAGCATGGATACATAATATGTGCAGCCAGGTTTGTCAGACTTGCCAATGCAGTGAGTGAGAAAAGGTTTTCCTTGTAAAGTGAGAAGCAATTCATCAACCATTCTACTGGTGTCATAGGAGAAGGCTGGTTTGGTAAAACTTGGTTTGTGGTTGCACGCACACACATGCACACATGCGCGCACGCACTCAGAGAGAGAGAGACAGAGAGAGAGAGAGAGAAACAAACACACACACACACTCACATACACAGAGACTGGAGAGAGAGAGAGAGAGAGAGAGAGAGAGAGAGAGAGAGAGAGAGAGAGAGAGAGAGAGAGAGAGAGAGAGAGAGAAACACACACACACACACACACACACACACACACACACACACACACACACACACACAGTATCAAGAGAATGTGGGTGAGAGTAAAATAAGTGGAGAGATGGAGGGGGGGGGGGGGGGGTAGAAAGAAAGAGAGAGAGAGAGCACTGAACACTGAAAGGTTTATATTCCTAGTATGAAGAATTTATTATTAAAAAACAACAACAAACAAAAACACTATTCTTACAATCTGTGCTTGTTACGCGTGCAGTATTGAACACAGCAAGAGGGAGAGAGAGACAAACAGACAGTCAGAAACGCACACATACACATACACGCACGCAGAGAGAGAAAAAGAGAACACTGAACATTGAAAGATTTAATTTCCAAGTTAAGTGAGGGAAAAACCTATTTTTACAGTCTGTTCTTGTTGTGCATAGAGTATTGAACAGAGACAGACACACAGACAGACATAGTTGTGCATAGAGTATTGAACAGAGACAGACGAACAGACAGACATAGTTGTGCATAGAGTATTGAACGGAGACAGAGACAGACAAACAGACAGACATAGTTGTACATAGAGTATTGAACAGAGACAGACAGAGACAGACACACACAGACATAGTTGTGCATAGAGTATTGAACAGAGACAGACACACAGACAGACATAGTTGTGCATAGAGTATTGAACAGAGACAGACATAGTTGCACATAGAGTATTGAACAGAGACAGACAAACAGACATAGTTGTGCATAGAGTATTGAACAGAGACAGACAAACAGACAGACATAGTTGTGAAACTGTCAGAAGTAAAGTGATGAGGGGGGATCATGTTCCGGTGTGTCAAGGGAGTCATGTGTTGCCTTCACACTGTGGCGCACCTGCTCAAATCTTTCCTTGTTATGGAAAACTGGGGCTCCAAAAGATGATATCTTATTTCTTTTGTTTCATTATGAAAAATGTTTGGCGCATGCTCAAATCTATGTAGATCTCTCCGAGAGGATGTTAAGCTCTATTTCTCTCTCACTCAAAGCTATGGTAAACTGCGGGCTCCAAAAGATGACCTTATTTCTTTTATTTCATTATGAAAAACGTTTGGCACGTGCTCAAATCTTCGCCAGCTATGGTAAAATGTGGGCTTTAAAAGATTTCCTCTTATTTCTTTTGTTTCATTATGAAAAACGTTTTTCACGTGCTCTAATCTTCGCCAGCTATGGTAAACTGTGGGCCCCAAAAGATGACCTCTTATTTCTTTTGAACTGTTTTGTTTGCCTTTGTTCACTGCGGAAAACATAACTGTATTCCAAAGATCAACTGTGATTATAAATTTATCTTTATTATAGAAAACTAAAGTTTTTACTGTTGTTTTGTTACGTTTTTACTGTTATTTTGTTTGGAAAACCAACTTTATCCCAAACATGAATCATTGTATTGCCTTATGCTCATTACATTTACAGAAAAACTTTTGTCTTCAAAAAATAAACATTACCATTTTTATTTTTGTTTTATCTTTCTTCACTATGAGGGGGGGGGGGTGTGGGGGGGGGGGGGGGGGGGGGGGGGGGGGGGAAGTTGACTTAAACTTATTACGTTTGCTGAGGATAAAATAATTTTATTATTTTTGGTTTACTATGGGACAATGTTGAAGTCAAAAGATTAACTATAATATTTACTTTTGGCCACTGGGAAAATGACGGCTTTAAAAGATTCATTCTATTACTCCTTTCTATACTGTGGGAATATGTTTTCTTTCTGAAATTGATCTGTATCATGGTGTTCTTTGTTGTTTGTTCTTGTCTTAGATTAATCTTTACTTCTGGTCTGTTACGAAAAAATGCTGGCTTCGAAAGTTGAGCTATATTACTACCTGTCTTCACAATGCATCGGCAGCATTGTCATCAACCTCACTTCTTAGGATGAGTTGCTGTCATAAATAATAGTCATATTCCAATCATGCCATAGACAAGTAATTAATACAATTATCAGCATCATTTGTGATGAATAGCCGTAAACTATCTCGTTATTTGTAGCCGCCAGTGTCGCTTCAAAAGAGTGCAGATCCCCAGGTTAACCTAATAATTGCACAGTGTGTTTTCATTGCCTTACTGGAGTGGTGCATGCACTTTCTCTCTGATCTCAGATTTCAAAGAGAGGGAGGGGGTGGGGGAGGAGCAAGGGAAAGAGAGAGAATGGGGGAGGGGGGAGAGAAACGGTTTATGAGATAGCCCTAATGATAAAGTTGAAGGAAACAGTGTTACTGCTGTGCAAAGAACTGGAGCCATCACTTGGAACAGTACACTTTTACCACTCTTTCACTCTCTCTCTCTCTCTCTCTCTCTCTCTCTCTCTCTCTCTCTCTCTCTCTCTCTCTCTCTCTCTCTCTCTCTCTCTCTCTCTCTCTGTCCAACTGTCTCTCTGTCTGTGATTGTCTTACTGCTGTTTTGACTCTCTTGGTACCTCTTACTAACACATACAAAAAATGCATAGGAAGAGAGACGGAGATAGGAGACAGAGAGAGGTAGAGGGAGAGAGAGAGGCTCAACTCAACTCAGCTCAAAATGTTTAGGCAGGAGAGGCCCCTAAACATAGGGAGTTCACATAACATATTTACAAACAAATCCAAATGGGACTAATCTTTAAAAGACTCATTCAGTCACTTTTAACCCTTTCACCGTCAAAATCGCATTTTAGCACCAAAGTGATTTGACACCTATGTCACTGAAAGGCATCAAATTGGGCTCTATCTTTGGATAATAGTATTATCCAAAGACCCTATTGTCTAATAGTTTTGGGAAGTAAGGATAGACCTTATTTTATATTATGCCACAGAAGAATCCCCAAAAGAATCCCCAATACTGCAAATAGATTTTGTTCTATACCCAGGTAATTTTAATGGACATTTTTGGCTGAAATATGGCTGGCAGTGAAAGGGTTATGGCTAGACAATGAAAAAGTATGAAGGACAAATAATATTGAAAAGGAAAAATAGCATGAATAAACAAAAGAAGAAAGGAGAAGGAATGATGATGGTGGGCCGCAGCCTTAGTTATATATCTGTTTCATTTGGAAGGAAACAATCAAACACTGATCAATGTTGAGAGAGAGAGTGTGTGTGTGTTTGTGTGTGTGTGCATGAGAGAAAGAGAGAGAGAGGGATGGTGGGAGGGAATGAGCATAGTTTATACATTCAGATCACTTGAAGCAACAAAGACACTCTCTTTCCTTCACATATTGAGCTTTTGGATCGGGGGGAACATTATTGAGCAGTTTCGGTTGATCAATCAATAGTACATTTCTGTTACTCGCCTTCTGCGCTTGAGGGAAAATGTCAGTTATTTTCATGTTTTTATTGATCCGCAAACCAAAGTTTAAAGACCCACCACGTCACGTGTCAAAATCACGGTTTTCACGTGTTTTCCCTCTTATAGCTGGTAAGAAATCTTAATATATCTTCCTAGCATAAGAGGGGATGTGACACATGACGTGGGGGGTCTTTAAGCGCTGTTAGTAAAACACACACACTACAAGACGCTGTTGGGTTTTTAAACTGCTGCACATGGTCTGTGTTTGTGTGTGTGTGTGTGTGTGTTTGTGTGTGTGTTTGCATGTGTGTGTGTATGTGAGTGTGTGTGTATATGTGTTTGCATGAGTGTGTGTGTGTGTGTGTGAACAGAAAATAATGATGTAGAGTGGGTACGTCCTATTGTCTGTTTTGTATTTCGTTTCTGTTGGTGTACAGAGGAGTACTCTTAATGCGAAATTCAGGGGACAAAGATTTTTGTGTGCGTTAATCATTATTTGTGTTTAGCATTAAGTAATAATAAAGAGGGATTTCGTCGGTTCAAACAGATTTCTTTGCCTTATCCAATATTTCATGTTTCCCAATTTTTGTTGTTGTTGAGTTCTCCGCTGTATTTTATTAAAATCTATGCTGTTTATTTATTTTCTTATGCCATTTTTGTTGGTAACTGTGTGTGGACAAGTTGATTAGTTTACCTTGAAAGAATAACACAATGTCTTAATGAGCAACTTAGGACGCATATTTTACCGCCAGGGTGCAATCAAACCAGTAGGGGCTTAGCGCGTGATATTCTTAGTTGTGGGTACTGGTAGTGAGAGAGAGAGAGAGAGGGGGAGGGACTCATCTGTGCGTAGTTGGGTGAGAGAGAGAGGGAGGGAGATGATTCCCTCCCTCCCTCTCTCTCTCACTATGCCCAACTAAGAATATCACGCGCTAAGCCCCTTCTGGTTTGATTGCCCCCTGGCGGTCAAATCAGCGTCCTAAGTTGACCATTGCTGGATGGAGTGGCCACTGTTCTTCTATAGCGTGTAAGTGTAACGTGGAGATTTTAGGCTTTAATTATGCCGTCACCTGTTTAGAGCAAGCTGGGAGCGAGCACCCAATGGCCTTGCTATGCAGTAACGTTCAAAGCTGTGCTATAGTCAGTGATGCTGTGCTATACAATACTATGCTATGCTATGCCATGCTATGTCAGCTCAGTTGCGGCGCTGGTTGTGTTGCAGAAGAAGCGAAAGCCTTGAGGATTACTGCGCTCCGCTTGTGTTCCTTCCGCTCCCCTGAACCGCTGCTGCTGTAGGGCGTGGCCTGGACCTGCACCTCAGTGCGGCTGTGCTCTCCTGCGTGACTGTCTGCGCAGCTCTGCGTAAATCGTCTGTAAATTGCAAATAACCCTCCTTCAAGCTGCAAGTGCAACAGGATTCTTTTAGCTGGAATATTGTGCGGCCCACCTAAATTCGAAACCTGAGCGATCACTTCTGGTGCATCATATATCCTGGATTTTTTGTTCAAGCTGTGTGGAATTGTGTTGATTTTCTGTCAGGTGCATTCATTTCCATCATTAGGGCTGTGTTCATTTCTCCTCAAACAAGCTGTGCAGTTTTGTGCAAGCGGTCCGTTTAAATCCGCAAGCTGTGCTATAGTTTGCGAAGCCGTTTCTTGCACAAACACCCATTTTTGCACACGATCGTCCGTCCCCCAGCGGCACTGTCTCTCCCCGCAGCCTCGCCCCCATGTCGGAGCCCAGTGACTCGGCCAGTGACGACCAGCGCTCCAGCGGCATCAACGGCAGTGCCACCGACAACAACAACCAGGATGACGTGTGCCGCGACTTTCTGAGGAACTCGTGCCGCCGCGGCAAGCGCTGCAAGTACCGACACCCCCCGGGGGAAGGCCAGGAGAACAACAACAGCAACAACAACAACGCCACCGCCAGAGAAAGCAGCATGGGGCCAGGAGGGAAACCGGAGCCCACGTTCTGCCACGATTACCAGAACATGGGATGTCACCGTCCGTCCTGCAAGTTCCTGCACTGCACCAGAGAGGAGGAGGAGCTGTACCACCAGACGGGGCAGCTGCCCCCTAGGGTCCAGCCCCAGGCTGAGGTTCCCCTGTGCCGCGACTACCTCAAGGGCGACTGCAACCGCGGCAGCAAGTGCAAGTACCGCCACATGGGGGCGCACCAGAGCGACTATGACCTGGACCTTCCGCCCCCTCCCAGGCATCAGGACTCCAGACACGGGTTCCCTCCCTTCGAGGACGGCTACCACCGCTTCGACCGTTATGAGTACATGGAGGGGCCCCCCGCTCCTAAGAGGCGGCGCGGGGAATTGGATAACTTCGGCGTTAGCGGCGGCGGTGGTGGCTATGACAACGGTCGCTATGACAGCGGGGGGCGAGTGGGGGTCAGCGGGGGTGGGGGGGGGCGGGGTGCGTCCCGGAGGGATTGGGGGCAGCAACTACCAGATGTCTGTGCTGGAGGAGGAGAACGCGGCCCTGCGGCGCCGGGTGGAGGAGCTGAAGAAGCAGGTGTCGGACCTGACCGCTACCAACGAGGTCCTCCTGGAGCAGAACGCCCGCCTCAGGGTCTCCCACGCCCCACCTCCCCCAGCCCCCCCCGCACCCATCGTGGCCGCCACGTCCCTGCCCATGGCCTATTCCCACACCTCCCAGCCGCCGGCGTTCAGCGTGGCGCCCATGGCCACGGCTGCGGCGCTGGGCGGGGGGATAGTGGGCGGGATGGGTGCCGGGGGCTTGATGAGCACCAGTATGACCCACCAGATCGCCCTCAACTCGGACATGGCCACGCAGCACGCCTTGCAGCAGCAGCGCATGGCCGCCCACCAGGCCGCGCAGCAGGCGCAGGTTCAGGCCGCCCGCCCCCCGCAGCAGCAGCTGAGCGGCCTCAAGCCGCCCGCGGTCAGCATGCACTCGGCGCTGCAGTCGCTGACGGCGCAGACCAACCCCTTGCTGGCCGTGTCCCTGCCCTCCCTGGTGACCCCCGCCGGGCCCCCCCTGCAGCAGCAGGTGCCCCCCGGGGGCTGCTGCCCCCCCTCCAACCCCCTGGTGTCCTACCCCATCATGTCCCAGGACATGCGCTGCGCCGTCGTTCCCAGCAGCCTGGGGCACTGAGCGAGCGAGAAGAGAGAAAAGTGAGTAATTGTTGCACTGCACTGTACTGCTGAGGCAAAGCATCTTCATCATTGCTGTTGTATCTTTTATAATTGTAGCGGCAACGCTGTTGCTCCCAGCAGCCTGGGGCACTGAGCGAGCGAGAAGAGAGACAAGTGAGTAATTGTTGCATTGCACTGTACTGCTGTAGCTGATTGAGGCAAAGCATCTTCATTGCTGTTGTATCTTTTATCATTATAGCGGCAAAGCTGTTGCTCCCAGCAGCCTGGCTCACTGAGAATGCATCGCTCGAGAAAAGTGAGTAAATGATCACTTTGCACTGCACTGCGTTGGCTGACTGAAGCAGAGTATCTTCATAGCTATTGTATCTTTTCTATAGCGGCAAAGCTGTCGCTTCCAGCAGCCTGGCGCGCTGAGCAAGCGAGAAGAAAAGTGAGTAATTATAATTATTGCACTGTGGCTGATTGAAGCAAATTATCTTCATTGCTGTTGTTGTTATCTTTTCTTTAGCGGCAAAGCCATTCGCTCTCTGCAGCCTGGCGCACTGATTGACTGAGCGAGAAGAAAAAAGTGAGTAATCATTGCCCTGCACTGTTTTGGCTGATTGCAGCAAAGCATCTTCATTGCTATTATATTGTATCTTTTATATAGCACTATTTAAAGCAGCCGTTGCTCCCAGCATGCAGCGTGGCACACTAAGGCCGTGTACAGGCATAAGCGGATATTCCATGCGGAAACCCGTGCGCAATCCATAAATAAGTGAACCAAAGAAGGGAAAAGATTTGTGCACGTGTCCGAATTTCCCCTATATGCGTAAGCTTTTATCCTTCTTTCTTCCACTTATTTAGGTTTTTCCGTACGGAGCTTACGCGTCTAATGTGAACCCGGCCTAAAGCGAGAACAAAGTGAGTCATAGTAGCCGCACCGCATTTTATGGAACTATTGTCTATAGTAATGTTTGAGCAGGTCAGTTGAGTAAATGTGTATAGCGCACTTCACCAGCACTGTGTGGGTTGTCTTGTCATTGTCATTTGAAAGCTTAACCCTTTCACCGCCAAAGTCGCATTTTAGCACCACAGTGATTTGACACCTATGTCACTAAAAGGCATCAGATTGGGGTCTATTATCCAAAGACCCTATTGCTTTAGTTTTGGGAAGTGAGTGAAAATCCGTTTAACGTCCTCCAGTCTGAAACAGACACATATGGGACATTATTTTAGTAGATATAAAGATGGTGGGAACGATCCTGGAGGCAATGCCTGGGAGGCAGTGCAACTCCAGGAAAGTCACACATTTTTTTACGATACAGATGTAGTATAGAAAATATTTGGGAGGTAAGGATAGACCTTATTTTATATTATGCCACAGAAGAATCCCCGATACTGCAGATGGATTTTGTTCTCTACCCAGGTAATTTTAATGGACATTTTGGCTGAAATATGGCTGGCAGTGAAAGGGTTAATGCAGTGTTGCTTCCAGCAGCCTGGCCTACATTGAATACCTGTTCAAGGAACAGTGAGTGAAATAACAACACAGACACTGCACTTGCACTTGCTCTGTATGTTGTCATTTGAAGGTTTTGATTGTATGCCTGGCCAGCCTGGCTCAGTGAGCAGCGAAAAAAGTGAGTAGTGTTCATAGCGCATCGCACTAGCTCGTTGTTAGTTGGCCCATTTGCCTCGTGAGGACGACCTAAATTCACTGAGTTGAATTTAGAGATTTGATTTAAAAAATAAAGTGGTGGGTTGGGGAAATCCAAAATACTAAACAACAACAAAAATAAAAACAAAAACGACGTTTCTGAGCATAACTCCTTCGTCTGGGTACATACACACACACACACACAAAGGAATGAAACTAAAAATGTTTAGTTTTAAATTTTCCTGAGACTTTGTGAAATCCTGCAGTTATTTATGTTTTATGACATTTAGAGAGTTGAATTATAAAGGTCAGCGTAACTCAGGCAGAACGAGTGTGGGCAAATTAGTAGTCTAGTATGGAGAATGCACACTCGTGGCAAATGCCCTGTCTGTTGCCTTTAGCAGCCTGTCAGTGAGACGGCAGCGCTCAAGCAGAGCCCTTGGAACGCTGGTGGGAAAATTGAACGTCAGCATTGCCCTGCATTTCTCCACTGTTCTGTAAAGAGGAACCTCTTCAGTGTCCTGCACAATGCTTCAGTAGTTGTCACCGACATATTGCATCGCCGCTAAGTAGCGATTTGTGCCGCTTCGCAAACTGTTCTGCAAACCGGCGGTACAGCGTAGCTGTTAGGCGGCACTGAAGCATGGATGCTACTCTTTCATTTTTACACTGATTTCAGTATTTTTTATTTGGCCAAAAACTTAACTTCAGTTTATTTTAATTCATCAAAAAAATTTAAATGACCACAAGAGATTTGGGGGGTTTCGAAACTTAGTCTAGTTGTTCTATCTTGGAAGTTTACAAAGGCATTGTAATAAGTTTACAAGGCTTATCAGATTCCAACTGTCTCTGTCTCTCATTTTAACTGTCTGTCTGTCTCGTTATATATCTCTCTGAAGTTGCCCCACCCCACCCCCACCCTTGAATCATCCAACGGGGCTCTGCCCCTGTACCCTGCCGGGGCCATGGGTCCCTCATCATCCAGGACCCCCGCCTTTCACTTTTTTTCATTTGGGGGAGTTGCACCCATGCTGAAGGAGTTAATCACATCCCCCCCCCCCCCCCCCCCCCCCTGAGCTTGCACTTGCAGCTTAATCAAGGTCATTGTAATGCCTTCGAAAGCCTTTAGTTAGTTTAACATCATCAGTTTCCCCAAAAAAACAAAGACAGAGCGTGGCTGCCCACGTGGCGGGGTAATCAAAAACGTTCACACATGCAATGTTCTCATCCCTAGCTGACGAGTTTGTACCATAGCACTTGTTCAAATGCTTCGGGTGTTGGGATGATCCCTGGAGTCTTTTAGCCAGGGTAAACCAGCAACAGCTTGTTTTCAATGTTCATGTTTTCATTTTGTTAATTTGAACTTGTCCTTTCACTTTAGTTTATGTTGTCTCTTGAATAGTCTGTTTCTTTGCAGTAAAGAATGTTTAATGCCTTTGCCTTGCCAGGCTTGTGTCATCTTTTTCCCCAGTTTATATGGTGATGTGGCGATTGTCTTTGTAACCTGTCGGCAGAACGCATGCATCTTTCTCAGTTTGTGTTTTACCAGGCATGGTTTACACCTCCCCTTGTTAGTGCTATTTCTTGTCCTTCCATTTCATTTCAAGAAAGTGTGTGTGTGTGTCTCTCTCTCTCTCTCTCTCTCTCTCTCTCTCTCTCTCTCTCTCTCTCTCTCTCTCTCTCTCTCTCTCTCTCTCTCTCTCTCTCTCTCTCTCTCTCTCTCTCTCTCTCTCTCTCTCTCTCTCTCTCTCTCTCTCTCTCTCTCTCTCTCTCTCTCTCTCTCTCTCTCTCTCTCTCTCTCTCTCTCTCTCTCTCTCTCTCTCTCTCTCTCTCTCTCTCTCTCTCTCTCTCTCTCTCTCTCTCTCTCTCTCTCTCTCTCTCTCTCTCTCTCTCTCTCTCTCTCTCTCTCTCTCTCTCTCTCTCTCTCTCTCTCTCTCTCTCTCTCTCTCTCTCTCTCTCTCTCTCTCTCTCTCTCTCTCTCTCTCTCTCTCTCTCTCTCTCTCTCTCTCTCTCTCTCTCTCTCTCTCTCTCTCTCTCTCTCTCTCTCTCTCTCTCTCTCTCTCTCTCTCTCTCTCTCTCTCTCTCTCTCTCTCTCTCTCTCTCTCTCTCTCTCTCTCTCTCTCTCTCTCTCTCTCTCTCTCTCTCTCTCTCTCTCTCTCTCTCTCTCTCTCTCTCTCTCTGTGTGTGTGTGTGAGTTTTTTAACTCATGTTAGACTTTTTTTGTTTCAGATGGCACATTGACATTGATGAAGCAGAAAAAAAACTTCCTTTTTTTAATTTTTGTCAAGCCATACTAGAAAACAGGCCAGAAATAAACTTGCAAAAAAAAAGAAGAAGTAATAACAAACTAATAAACAAAGAAATGTGTGTGTGTGCGCGCGGATGTGTGTGTGTTTGTGCATGCGCTTGTCTTGTTTTCAGAGTGTTCTGGTGATGAAATCCAGTTGTCCTCAGCCCGCGATGATGGAGACCTCCTTCCAACGACTACCGTGTGCCTCCGTACAACGTAGATCACACCACAACAATGTGAATGTGAACAGCAACAACAACAACAACAAGAGTAACAACTCATCACCCACTCCGCAGACCCACATCAACAGCAGTAATAGAATCAACATCAACGACAGTCTCATATGCAATGACAACAACAGTGAAAACAATAACTGCAGCATCAACAAAATCATCAAGATGAGCAACACTTTCGCTGATAACAGTTATAATAATATCCCACACGAGCCAAACAAGATAAGAACGCAAGGCTTTATGCCCCCGTGAAAACATGAACATGAAATAAATGATAATAATTTCATTGCAACCGAAACAAGAAATTACAGCAATGCCCAAGTGGTAATAGAAGCACCTGGTCTTGAGTTATCCCAATCTTCAAGTGACATTTGTCATTGTCATTGTCATATCGACTAAGTCTTCAGATGACCTTGGCACAAAATGTCAGTCGTCAAATGACGCTAGGCACAGCACTCTTCATGACATCGGCACACCATGTTACTTGTTAGTTTTCAGATGACATCAGCACAACACCAAGCTTTTAGATGACATCGGCACAACATCCAAGCCTTCAGATGACATCGGCACAACATCCAAGCCTTTAGATGACATCGGCACAACATCCAAGCCTTCAGATGACATCGGCACAACATCCAAGCCTTTAGATGACATCGGCACAACATCCAAGCCTATAGATGACATCGGCACAACGCCAAGCCTTTAGATGACATTGGTACAACACCAAGCCTTTAGATGACATTGGCACAACATCCAAGCCTTTAGATGACATTGGCACAACACCAAGCCTTTAGATGACATCGGCACAACATCCAAGCCTTTAGATGACATTGGCACAACACCAAGCCTTTAGATGACATCGGCACAACATCCAAGCCTTCAGATGACATCGGCACAACACCAAACCTTTAGATGACATTGGCACAACATCCAAGCCTTTATATGACATTGGCACAACATCCAAGCCTTCAGATGACATTGGCACAACACCAAGCCTTCAGATGACATTGGCACAACATCCAAGCCTTTATATGACATTGGCACAACATCCACTTTAGATGACATCGGCACAACATCCAAGCCCTCAGATGACATCGGCACAACATCCAAGCCTTCTGATGACATCGGCACAACATCCAAGCCTTTAGATGACATTGGCACAACATACAAGCCTTTAGATTACTTTGGCACAACATCCAAGCCTTTATATTACATCGGCACAACATCCAAGCCTTCAGATGACATTGGCACAACATACAAACCTTTAGATGACATTGGCACAATATCCAAGCCTTTAGATGACATTGACACAACATCCAAGCCTTTAGATGGCATTGGCACAACATCACAGCCTTTAAATGACCTTGGCACAACACCCAAGCCTTTAGATGACTGACATCACAACATCCAAGCCATTAGCACAATATCCAAGCCTTTAAATGACCTTGGCACAACACCCAAGCCTTTAGATGACTAACATCACAACATCCAAGCCATTAGCACAATATCCAAGCCTTTAAATGACCTTGGCACAACACCCAAGCCTTTAGATGACTGACATTGGCAGAACATCCAAGCCTTTAGCACAATATCCAAGCCTTTAGATGGCATTGGCACAACATCCAACTCTTTAAATAACATTGGCTCAACATCCAACTGTTCAAATGACATTGGCACAACATCCAACTCATCAGATGACATTGGCACAACAGCCCACTCTTCAAATGACGGTGACATTGGCACAACATCCAACTGTTCAGGTGACGAGACTTGATTGCCAGTTGGCGAATCTTTACCTTCTATGGCAAACTTTATGTCCAACCTTGGCTTGTCTTGATGAACAGCAGTGTGGAAAATCATGGCAAAGCCTGAATGTGTGAGGAGTAGAAATGTGTGAAGACTGCAACAAAATGAACTCATAACTTGGGATTGAAACTGAATTCCTGTATTGTGTTATTTTAATTGACAGAATGCGGTTCTGAGTTTTTGGAACGGAATTCTGTTACTGTATGTTACAATGGGATTCTTTCTTTGATAGCAATTTGAACGGAATTCACCAATGTGGATTTTTGTGGAATGCATCCGTGTGGATTGGATTTGGAATGTCCAAAGGTAGCCAATGAGGATTCCAGATTCCGTCATATATTTTGAGAGAAGTTTGTGGGGGTTTTTGTGTGTTTTCTTTTTTGTTCTTTTACAAGGAGACGTGGTCTATATGAATTCCTTTTTTTCTTTTGTCAGTTTTATGAGGTTTTGGGTGTTCTTTCTTTTGTATTATCCAACAGAAAAGGTGTCTTGTAGTGTTGGTAGTGTTGAGAGTTTGCTTTGATATGTCTTTTTTGTTAGTTTTTAGTACAAACTACAATAGTAGGTGTTTTGGTTTTGGGTTTTCTTTCTTCCAAATCCAATTGACAGAAAAGGTGTCTTGTTACTAAAACGTTGATTTTGGGTTTGTGTGTGTTCGCTTTTCTTTTCTCTTTGTTTAAAGATTGGTGACTATTTGTTATAAGTGCAGTTATGGGGTTATCGTGCTGATGATATCATAGATCAGAGGGATATTTTTGTTATTAAACGATTGTGAGCTTATATCTGTTGATAAGCGTAGTTCAGGCATACATGTGCCAGTTGTGTATGCATGTAATTGAAATCGATATGCATTGCTTCCACTGTCTGTATTGTAACATTGTCTGTCTGTGTGTTTGTGTATGCGTTCTCCCCTGTGAATTGAAAAGGTACGCCTATTGTCATGTGAAACATTTACGATATAATCATAATGTCGTGTCATTTGAGCTTAGCAATAGGGCATTTGCCGCGTGTCGGCGACCTTGAATTTCGCTGAGTTGAATTGGAAAGGTCAGCGCAACTCGGGCAGAACGAGCGCGGGCAATTTAGTAATCTAGTATAGAGTACGAACACTCGTGGCAAATGCCCTATTGACAGCTCATTCAAGGTACAAACCAACATACTTTAGTCAAATTATTGATGTATATAATTTTGATTTTTGATTTACATTGTATGCAGTGCTAAGGAATGAGGTTGAATTACATCTGATTACTTTATGTTTGTCATTTAGTATGTCAGCTTTTTATGATAACAATTTTTTTTCCATTTAAATTTTTGGGCCTTATTTTGCTCTTTTGCTTCCTCACTAATGTCAGTGTGCATGCTCACACACACACACATATATGCCCATGCATACAAGCACACACGTATGCGCACCATGTATCCACACAGACGCACACACACATGTACACAATGACACAAACTATATTTAGAACTAGTAATTTATCTTTTAATGCAGACTCCGGTCTTTAGCAAGAGCTTTGATTAAGGTGCACTCCAGGCATGTTGGTACTTTCTAACGAGTTCGCTCACAGCAGGGAAAATGGATTTGTCTACTAAAATGTGCAAAATGGTACAAATCTGTGAACATGTGCATTTTAAAATATATATACAGATAGGAGAAGGATTGTGAAGAGGCTTTTTTGGTTTGTTTTTTGCTATGATTCAAACACATATTTTGTTGGCTTTAGCTTTGGCCTTTGTTTGGGAGACAAAGCCCACATAGGGCATTCTACTCTTTGACTCCCTGCCCCCCTCCCCCCATCTCCAGAAACTGCTAACTATTTTCAAAGAAAGCTGGTTTTCCTCTGTTTCCTTGCCTGTACCAGTACGGTACTCTACTCGCTTCAGTTCTAGTGTCAGTCGCTTTGTTTACATCAATCTTTACTGACATAGAATCTGTTAATGTGTCGATTTGTTTTCTAGCGAAGTACTAAATAGCCTAGACCTGTGTGTGTCACTGTGTAATACACTGTGTGTGTGTGTGTGTGTGTGATAGCATTAACCGAATGGAATCCACACGCCATTTTTGTTTGTTTTACTACTGTGAATCCCGTGTTTAGACACAAGAAAACAAACCGAAAACCTTTAGTTAAGAACTCAGTTTACCTTTCACAAATCCAATGTTTTAATATTATTAAGAAACGGCGGAGTTATTCACGAAAAGGTGAAACGGCGTCTAGCGCGCGCGTTTCTGAACCGATTCGCTTCCAGATAGTCCCCGGCCCCGGTCATCTTCCTGCCAAATTTGAAGGCAATCGGCCCAGAAACGCTGGAGATACGGGCGCCGAGAGGCCGGCGGATGTGCGTTTCGCACATTTGTCAAACCGCGCAAATGACACGGCCACCTCGGTTGCCGTTGCCATCGCCCCGTTAGGGCTCACATCAAATTTGAAGCGATTCGGTTCGAAAAACGGCGGAGTAAATAAGGCCCGTTTTGTGTTTCTCACACACACACACGGACGGACAGTTGGCTTTTTACTATATGATAAATCAAATGCGCCTACAATTTTATTTTGTTTTGTTTTTTCAATGAAGAGGTTAAACTTGACTAGATGATTTTTGTGTGAATGTATTATGTTTGGCTTGTTTAATTACTTGAAAAGAAAGTATCACTGTTCTAGACACTTTCAATTTGCATTGTCAGAGGGTACATGCATATGGCTCTTTGTTTAATTTCTAATTTAAATCCCATCAGACATAACTACAACTAGTACAAGTACAGCATCACTGCCACTGGTGCTATGTGTCGCCAGACCCAGATCTACCACCCATGTCTGCTGAAAATGATTGTTTTGTCAAATTCAACTTTACTGTCTTAACCCTCTCACTGCCGAGCCCGGTTCCGGTTCCGGGGCAACTATTTGCAAAGGCGTTTTAGGTTGCCGAGTCTATCGCAAAACTTTCTGAATAAAAGTGCATATAACCTATGCTTTTCTGAATATGCTTTTTTGAATGGGGATTGAATATACTATCCTTTGAGAACACTCTCACATGCATTCGAACATACTTTATGGATGTGAAACTCTTAGAATAACCCTATGACGGATATTTCCGTGACGGGGCAGTTTATAGGTTACCGGAAGTTGACGGAAATATCCGTGACGGGGCAGTGAAAAGGTTAAGAGTACCCACACGCCGTAACATAATGTATTGATCATTGCTTTGTGCTGAGCCAAATCATTGAAACACTCTGTCTGTCAATAGCAACAATTAACAATGACTATGATGGGAAAAAAGTTATAATTTTCTGAACATTGCTTAATACTGTGACCGCAAAATCTGCCAGCAACATTGTCAAACACAAGACGTTAAAGATTTAATGATTTGATTTTCTAAGTCATAAACTAAGGTAATATTTTGTGCGCAGCTATGCCTATGGTGACAATGGTTATGAACAGATTATATGTGAAAGAAAAATTCCTATTTTTGATCAAACTACCAAACACTCACATTTTATCAAAGCTTTGCAAAAGAAGCAAAGTTTGATTTCGCTTTTTTGTTTCTTTAGAACTTTGTTTTTTAATTTTTGTTTCCATGATGATTTCGTAAGAACTCTTTCTGCGCAATTTAAAGTATATTTTTTTGATTATTTTTCCCATTTTCCCCCATATTTATCTCGAGGAATGAAGTTTTAGAGTTAAATTTTGTTACTTTATTAACTAAGAGTAAGAGTTGCTTATAGCCATATGGGTTACGTGTGTCCAATTTCTTCTAAACTTGGCAACTGACTAATTTAATTAATTATTTATTTATTATCGATTCTTTTTTTGGGGGGGAGGGGATGGGGGTGAAGATCATTAAGAGTGCTCATTGTTCATTATGTTTTCATTCATTCGTTTTCCACCATTATTTTATATGCTTTTTGCAGTAACATTTTTGGCACACAGACAGAAAAAATCGGAACCCTGCAGATTTTATTTCTTTCTTTATGAAGAAGATTTCTTTAGCGCATTCCTTTAAGCTCTATGCCTGAAGTCTGATGGTCTGACAGTCGACTGTGCGTTGAGGCAGCTGGCATATTGTGGACTTCTTCTCATGATGTTGGGTGTAGCGTGTAGCTAGTTGTGTTGGCCTTTCCATGTGGATGGTTGCTGTTTGTTGCTTGCTGGTTGGTTGTAATGTGGCTAAGTGTTCCGGACAGCCCTCATCAAATGTTCGCATTTGAAAATGTTCAGTAAGAAGAGACGGTAAAGGTAAAGACCCCTGCATTTCTCGGTTAATTCTATTTTTCCGTTTTTGCCTTTCTTACCATACATAAAGCTGTATTTTAGGAACATGTTTAGCTAATAACCTTTTTGGAATACTAACCCTAACCCTAGCCCTAAACCTAACCCTACCCCCCACTATGTACTGCAGTACACCGCGATTTGTCACAGTTGTGGTTCGTTGCGTTTTTCCGTCTTATAGGGTGGGGGGTAGGGTTAGGTTTAGGGCTAGGGTTAGGGCTAGGGTTAGTATTCCAAAAAGGTTATTAGCTAAAAATGTTCCTAAAATACAGCTTTATGTATGGTAAGAAAGGCAAAAACGGAAAAATAGAATTAACCGAGATAGGTAGGGGGGGTGGCACATCTTGACCTTTGCCGAAGCGACATTCTTCCATTTTCGGGAAAGGGATAGGGTTAGGATCAGCTGATTGTTATGATATTATTATTTTCCACCATTACTATATCGTCAGTGAAATTAGTTTTGACTCAATTTGAGAAAATTTTAAAAAAACTTTTAAAAATTAACTGTGTTGACCACGATTGATTAAGTATGATGGATATGTTGTTCAAAACATTGTGAGTTTAGTCTTGCATTTTGTTAAAATTACTTGAAATTTATTTTTAGACTTGAAAAGAACGATGATACGAGGCTTTTATCCTGAATTTGGGACTTAGGAGTTTTTCGTCTATTTTCACAACCTCATTTACCCCCGATAGAAAGTCGTTAGACTTGGAGATACGAGCTTTTGGTGGAAGGTGGCGGGAAAAATTAGAAAGCTGACTATGTATCTAACTAAAAAAACCACCAAAATCGAGATACTATGTTTTTGAATTTCACCGATGATATGTTATAAAACTGAAAGAAGCAGACTTGGAGTCGGTGGAACATGAGGGGTGTCTGGCCTCCTTCTTTGCCTGTGTGTTTGTGTCCTTTGAAGTGCCGTCGTCTCTGAAATAAAACCCAGTGTATTGTGGTTACTGGTGGTGGTGGTGGTGTGTGTGTGTGTACTGTGTGTGTGTGTGTGTTTATGTTAATTGTCATGTGTGTGTTGATGACGTGCGCTTGCATATAATTTGCGATTTTTTAAGTTAGTCCTGCTGAATGGAGCAGAACATTGCAAGTCATAAATTGACCCGCATAATTATTATAATATAGATCTATACATATGCTTATTATTGTCAACTAACCTTTTTTTCTGTTCTAAAGATGCACTATCGTTTTCATAATTCTGATTTCAATTTTTCATAAGGATACCATGATTTTTTTTGCTTTGGTTTTTATTGTTGTTGGTGGGGGGTTTTGTGTGTGTGGTTTTTGTTTTTTTACTTTTTACTTTTGGAATTATTAAAACAGTATTTTAGTCTTTGGAAGGTGTGCCCACTTGGGTCATGCTTTACATGTAATAAAGTGGGAGATTTTAGAACCTTTGGGGCCAAATAAAGATAATCTTAACCCTTTCACCGCCAAAGTCGCATTTTAGCAGCACAGTGATTTAACACCTATGTCACTAAAAGGCATCAAATTGGGGTCTGTTATCCAAAGACCCCATTGTCTTAGTTTAGGGAAGGAAGGATAGACCTTATACTGCAGGTGGATTTTGTTCTCTACCCAGGTAAATGAAATTGAAATTTTAGGCTGAAATATGGCTGGCAGTGAAAGGGTTAATGGTAAGAGAAATCCCTGAACAAGATTTTCATGATTGTGTATCTGTTCTATTGTTCATCTGTCTGTGTGTATGTACCATTATGTGTGCATCTGTGTGTGTGTGTGTGTGTGTGTGTGATCGATCCTTATCCTTATAGTCTTTGCCTTTAATTTCACTATTTCATGTTTTATCACAGTGAGATTGTAATTTGCTATTTTTGTTTAAGTAATGACAATATAATTCATGCATTGTTCATTTGCTATGGAGAGGGGGGGTGGGGGGCACAATGTTTTTTTGGTTTTTTTACTTTTGAGTGCTAGGTTCTGAAGCAGACATGAATATTCTTTCTTTTTCTTCTCTGTGCTGATTTTCAGGGACAGATAATTCTTTTAAATCACTATTTTTTCTTCAAGATTTTGTTTGTTATTTTGCTTTCCTGATTTGATATATTATTCATCTTTTTTTGTATGGGGAAAAAAAAGTGGAAATGTTGATTTGAGTGTTTATTATTTAAAAAAGAGTACGTTTTCCTCCGTTTCTTTTTGCTGATAAATAAATAAAAGCCATGCGCAACCTTGGCGTGCTATGGTTGAGGTTTGATTTCCATACTTTTTACGAGTCACCACTGTATTCTGAGTAAAGTTTTAATGTTGTTGTTGTTTGTTGAAAGATTGGCGTTTCGAGTAATAAAGGTTCTATTCTTATGGGTTAAGCTTATGTTCAAGGTTGGTTTGTATGGATCGATTCTTTTAACCTGCAGGTTTTTTTCTTTCTTTCTTTCTTTCTATCTGTCTGTCTTTCTTCCTAAAAGTTTCTTCTTTTCTTTCTCTCAGGTTGTTGTTGTTTTGTTGTTATTCTTTATTCTTTCTCTCTCTGTGTCTGACTCTCTCTCTCTCTCTCTCTCTCTCTCTCTCTCTCTCTCTCTGTTGCTGTCTCTCTCTCTCTGTCTCTGTGTCACTCTCTCTCTCTCTCTCTCTCTCTCTCTCTCTCTCTCTCTCTCTCTCTCTCTCTCTCTCTCTCTCTCTCTCTCTCTCTGTCACTCTCTCTGTGTTGCTTGCTCTCTCTCTCTCTCTCTCTCTCTCTCTCTCTCTCTCTCCCTCTCCCTCCCTCTGTGTCTGTCTCTCTCTCTCTCTGTCTCTCTCTCTCTCTCTCTCTCTCTCTCTCTCTCTCTCTCTGTGTCTCTCTCTCTCTGTGTGTCTCTCTCTCTCTCTCTCTCTCTCTCTCTCTCTCTCTCTCTCTCTCTCTCTCTCTCTCTCTCTCTCTCTCTCTCTCTCTCTCTCTCTCTCTCAAACACCTAACATACCTGTAATGTTAAGTTTCCCTAATTCTAGCACAAACCATGCCGCATACACTCATCACCGAATTCATTGTAGAACATGTGTATGCTCGTTTTCCCTCTGTGACTTCAGCCTGTAGTACATGTATGAGCCAATAGTAAATGAGAGCTGTACATAGAAAATGACTTTCAACCTTATTGAAAGATGGAATATCATGGTACAGCTTAAGGGTCGGCTACACACATACAATTCTAATCTGAATGTGATGCGATTTTTGCGATGTGAGTCATGATTCTTGTATTGGGTCTACTTGCGTATAGAGAGCGAAAATGGCAGAATTATTTTCAGACGGAAGTATTTCACGCGGATCATGACTCGCATGACCCAGTGGCATCGCACCCCCATACAGTTTTACACATGTGTGGCGCCGGCTTTAGTCTTTTGTGGAAGACTATGACTCAATAATAACATGGTACAGCTTAGTCTTTTGTGCACAGCTGTTCCACCCCATACAAAATCAAGCTATTTAGTTAAAAGACAATTTATAAATCTTAGATAAAAACTGCACCAAGCTTTTGCTTGTACAAATATTTGGGCTGTATGTTCTTCATTGTGTTTTTAATATATTTCTTCCATCAGATTTATCGTAAAAACTTATTTTGTTGAGCAGTATCATACAACATATTTAGTAGAAAATGTTCTTGAATCATACACAAACATAAATAAAATTGCCCATGAGTGAACATCTAGCAATATCCACTGAATATAAGTAATTTAGTCACATACTACAACATATTCGTGATTGTAATTTATGAAAAGCAACACTTATGGTAAACTAAAGTTGGCTTGAAACAACTTCTGAAAATATAGATAAACTAAATCAAGTAAATGTTCCCCCCGAAACAGCTGTGTGTGGAAGACTATGAATGCCTCTCCTTCTTCTTCTTCTTCTTCTTCTTTTCTTCTTTTCTTCTTCTTCTTCTTCTTCTTCTTCTTCTTCTTCTTCTTCTTCTTCTTCTTCTTCTTCTTCTTCTTCTTCTTCTTCTTCTTCTTCTTCTTCTTCTTCTTCTTCTTCTTTTCTTCTTCTTCTTCTTCTTCTTCTTCTTCTTCTTCTTCTTCTTCTTCTTCTTCTTCTTCTTCTTCTTCTTCTTCTTCGCCCTGTGTGACCACAATCAACACACTGATTTACCAGCATTATGCCCACGGATTCGGGGAGGTTCAACCACATATGCCGGAAGAAAGGGCCAGGAGGCCAGAGCAGATTAAAGAAGCAAAAATAGAGGACAGACAAAAGAAAAAAAGGCTTAAGTTGATGGCGATCTGCCGGGGGGAGAAGGGGGGGGGGGGTTGCTTGGTTGTTAGGGCTTGTACACATTACATCCGCAGTCCGCAAGTTCCGTACGTACACCCCATACTTTTATATCAGAAATAAGTGGATGGGATTGCGCACGAGTTTCCGCGCGTAATGTACACAATCCTTCCTATTTCTTACGTCTAGATTTTTTTGGGCGGATTGGGCATGTGTTTATCTTTTTGTGATAAATAATGTTGTTTGTTTTTGTTCTAATAGGAAATCCACATTAGCAGGTGTTTTGTTTTTCTTTGTATTGTTTCATTGTTAACTGAATCGTTTTATTTTCCCGCTAATGATGGCCAGACACATATTTGTTGCTGTAAATTTAGCTGAATAAGCATGAGCAAGCTTACCGGTATATGGAACCAAAGCTAAAATACTGCATAATATGTTGTTGTTACTAATGATTGCTTGTGGAACCTATGGATGTCTCTCTCGAGTAGCCACATCTTACAGTATCCTTTTTCAAAATCCCTATTCCCTATCTCCCCTTACTCTTGCTGGTTACGTATATATATATATATATATATAAATGTAAATGCTCTTGGTTTGTTTTTGGTGTTATTTGTGTTGCTTTTCTTAGTTTGCTATTTTTTTCTTAATTTTATTTGTTTCTTGCTTTCTTGTTGTTTGCCTCAGAGCTGAGTGGGAAAAAGCTGTACTAATGAGCTTATCTCATTACCCTGAATAAATAACATTTCGTTCTCTCTCTCTCTCTCTCTCTCTCTCTCTCTCTCTCTCTCTCTCTCTCTCTCTCTCTCTCTCTCTCCATCCATCCCTCCCTCTCTCTCTCTCTCTCTCTATCTCTCTCTTCCTCCCTCCCTCCCTCCGTCCCACCCCCCCCCCCCTCTCTCTCTCTCTTTCTCTCTCTCACTCTGTCATATTTTTGTAGATATTGTATGTTTATTTATACGTATTAACCATATATGTAGATAATGTCTACATATTATGTGTAAGCTATAAGATGTGCAGAATTTACTGTTTTTAGCGTAAGCGAATAAAGTAAAAAATTATGGTCGTCGCATGTTTTATATTAAAGACATTGATATAATATTACTTTCTGATTGTATTATGAGCCGTTTGATTTACCATGTTTAATGAAAGCCAAAGCGATCTGAATTTTATAGTGAATAAATGTTATATAATGTATTAGAAAAATACTGAAGTGTACCTCATACTCCTGTTATAATGAATCACTCATACAACGTCAAATTGGGACTCGGAAAATAATGTGCGCGCGCCCAAACCCCCCTCCCACCCCACCCCACACACACACAATTGTATCAATGGGACTTTATGCCACTTCTTGCAGACACGAAAGGCCGATAATATTAGGCCTGAACATGGACACTACACTACATTAAAGAATGTAATCTAGGATCCATGGTCTGAACTGCCTATGCCACCTAATGACGAGTCAGGAGCAGATACTTTTCTGTGGCTATAAACTACTACTTCATGACAGGCAAGGACGATAATCTTATGTAGGTGGCGTTCGCATCGCAGGGCAGGAGACAGGGGCAGAGAATTTTAGTTTACAGTTACGCCGTTGTTGCAACACTCGACCATGTTCAGGGATAGTAACTCTTCCATGTCGAATTTTTTTGTCAACACATGCGTTCTTATTTCGTATATTTAACGCATCAAAGTTTGGTTAAACAATAGAATCTGGTTAGGGATAGGGTTAGGAACATGGTAGAGTCAATGTTAGTAGTTTTTCAAGACACTTGAGCACATTGAGACGCGTAACCGTAGCCTGGAGAATGTGGGTTACGGACCCGTAACTCTAGCCTCTGCCTTTAAGCCTAGGAAACTTTTGGGGAAACATTTGAAGGAAAACGAAAAAAAAACACCAACATTAATGAATCCTTCCATTCGGCCAGCATGGTGATAATACTAGTATTACTTTGGCTAACGACGACAAAGACCAATTAGTCAATATAACAGGATTGAAAACAAGACAGAAAATAAAAGTTGACTTGTGAATGCCAAGCTGTAAAAATTAAACCCAGATCATTACCTAGATTATAATATAAACACCAACAATTAACAATCACCATTTTTTTTCATCGAATCCTGATCGCTTCTCGGCCTTTTGGCTGGGACAGTGATTCAGGAACATAATTGTTTTGTTTATACCATGGTTCAGCCCGTCGTACATGGCGAAAGCCGATACGCGACGTTAAACTGAACTTCCATCCAATCACCGAGATTGTTCGGCATAAACATCTGACAACAAACACGATTTAGAAAGCAAGAAGAAGAAGAAGAACAACAACAAAATGTTTTTGGAAAGCAAAATGAATAGACTCAAATATATATTTTTTTTAATCAATTCGCAAAATAATCGCTCAGATAATCTTGGGGTTGATTGGCCAAAACGTAGTCCCACAAATATGCTTGGATAAAACAGCAAAAGAAACAGAGTGATAACAATTACGTCAACGTTTTAAAACACGGCCATTCTGACATTTGTCTCAATTCAAACAAGCAATCAAATGGATGGTTTTCGCGCGCAGAGCCAGTTGTGGTTATTAGTGTCACACGTTACGTGTCGTTGATTGGTCCATAATCAGTTTGCAGCGTTTGTGTCAGTGGTGATTGTAGGAGACAGCAGTGTTTTTCAAAAGGATGGAATCGTTACTATAGTGTGTGTGTGTGAAGAGAGAGGGGGGGGCAGAGAGAGAGAGGCAGACAGAAAGACAGAGACAGAGACAAAGAGTGTGTGAGTGACAAACGGATGCGGAGATGAAGGTTCTTGGCTATCAGATCGCAGTGTCATGTGGTGTGAGAAGAACTGTCAGTAGTTTAATTATTTAATTATTTATCCGTTTCATTTTTTTTTCTGGATCGAGAATGGGTGGTTTTTGTGGTTTTTGTTGTTGTCTCTTTTCAGAGCGTTTAATTACCACTGAATAAGAAATGAAAAACATATCAGATCATCAGCGCAAACGTTATCGTCTGTCATTGCCCCCCCTCCCCCTCCCCTCCCTCTATTCCCTTCTGTCCCTCCTCAACCCTTGCACTTCACAACCCACCCTCCATCTCTCTCTCTCTCTCTCTCTCTCTCTCTCTCTCTCTCTCTCTCTCTCTCTCTCTCTCTCTCTCTCTCTCTCTCTCTCTCTCTCTCTGTATGTGTGAGAGAGAGACGCACAAACACTAAACGCGCGCGCGCGCGCACACACACAACACACACACACACATTTGGTGAGAGGGGGGAGAGAGCGAGAGATAGAGGGGGAGAGGCAGACAGTCAGACAGATAGAGAGAGTCACTCACGCACACACACGCGCACGCACACACACACGCACACACACACACACACGCACGCACACACACGCGCACACGCACACACACGCACACACACACACACACACACACACACACACACACACTAAATACATAAATAAACCACGTGGAAATGAAATGTAATTGCTTTTCGTCACCGCGTTCTCTGCAAGGCGACACAACAAGGGCAGGTGTGGACGTTGTTTTCTTCTCCAGATAGACCCAAAAGTGATTGAGATCATAATCCTTTATATTATAGGAACCACCTTTCATATCTCATCTGTATCACAATCTGTCCATCTGTCTGCCTGCTTGCCTCTCTCTCCCTATCTGTCTGTCTATGTCTTTCTGGGTGTTTTTTTGTCTGTCTGTCTCCCGTTCTTTCTGTGTCTCTCTCTGTCAGTCTCTGTCTGTCTGTCTATCCCCCCCCCCCCCCTCTCTCTCTCTCTCTCTCTCTCTCTCTCTCTCTCTCTCTCTCTCTCTCTCTCTCTCTCTCTCTCTCTCTCTCTCTCTCTCTCTCTCTCTCTCTCTCTCTCTCTCTCTCTGTTGTGTGTGTATTTTTAATTGAAATGTAAGAAGAGAGAGAGTGTGTGTGCGTGCGTGTTGTGTATGTGTGTGCATGCGTGCGCGCATGCCCGTTCGTGTGCGTGTACGTGTGTCCCTGTCCTTCTTTCTCTATGTCTGCCTATCTCCCTCTGCCCATCTCTCCCTCTCTCTCTCTTCCTGTCTCTCTATCATTGGTGTCTTTTCCTTTTTAACTCTTTAGCTTTGGTCTGTTGCACCTTCATTATATTATCTAATGAACCATAGCACAGAATCGCCCCACATTTCATAATATGCACACTGGTACATAAGTCACTGAAGCCGAGATAGTACTCCGTCGTGTAAGTACCACGTCGGAGGCATTTTGGAAATCGATACTTGGCAACATTCTTGGGGATTGTTCTTCTCATTTTTGTTTAGGTCACAAAATTAGTAATTCACCCTTTTTTTTAATTTCAAAGATCATTACATAATTCAATAAGCATATGACTGTTGGCATCCACACATTATGTTGAATAATTTAATTTGTACTGACCCCCTTTTTTCCCATTCTACCTCACAACATGCTTTAGAACCCAGTACGTTATTTGTGGGGGTTTAAACCGTTAATAGTTTGGTGATATTGTTCTGTTTGTCTTTTTGTTGTTATTTGTGGGGGTTTAAACCGTTAATAGTTTGGTGGTGGTGATATTGTTCTGTTTGTCTTTTTGTTGTTATTTGTGGGGGTTTAAACCGTTAATAGTTTGGTGGTGGTGATATTGTTCTGTTTGTCTTTTTGTTGTTATTTGTGGGGGTTTAAACCGTTAATAGTTTGGTGGTGGTGATATTGTTCTGTTTGTCTTTTTGTTGTTATTTGTGGGGTTAAACCGTTAATAGTTTGGTGGTGGTGATATTGTTCTGTTTGTCTTTTTGTTGTTATTTGTGGGGTTAAACCGTTAATAGTTTGGTGGTGGTGATATTGTTCTGTTTGTCTTTTTGTTGTTACAAGAAAAAGCACGTAAATTATTGTGTATTATGCAAAAAGCAATCAAGTATGCGCGCGCTCCCGTGTGTGTAGAGAGAGAGAGAGAGAGAGAGAGAGAGAGAGAGAGAGAGAGAGAGAGAGAGAGAGACTACTAACACAGACACTGACACTGACAAGACTGTTAATGACATAGGCCAACAGCCCCTATCACAATTAGAGACAGAAAGACAAGAGAGAGACAGAAGAGAGACTACCTCTTATAGTGCATTAATGTTGTCACTTGTGGCAAAACATTGTCCCCCCCCTCCCCCCCCCCCCCCCCCCCCCCCCCTTAAACTCGTACTCCCTACCCGCCTACAACGTGCACGTAGGCTGCACAGTTCATCTGCTTTTGTTGAACAATCTTTACTTTTTACTTACTTATTTTCCATTTTCCATTGCAGATTTTTACCAGCTGCGAAGCGATGCTGGTAATGTTTTCAGAGAATTCTGTATGCTCCTGACTATATGTGGCTATGTCACCACGATAACGTTTGAACGGAAGGACCTAGGAAGTTCATGTTTTTGTATGCGGATATGTAGTTAAGATATCTAGGCCTAGTTCGAAGATGAAGGTCATCGGGCAAAGGCAAAGGTCACTGGAGCCATTTTTTGCAATGTCAAGAAATCTTGAACAGAGAGACCTAGGAGGCTCAAATTTTACATGCAGATAGGTAGGTAGGCTTTCTATGCCTACTTCGAAAATGAGGGTGATTGGTCAAAGGTGAAGGTCGCTGGAGCCGATTTCTGTGTGTGTACAAGAGCACATGCTCAAGGGAAACAAATCTTGCTTTGAAACCCGTTCACCACTCTGCACCTTGTTACTCCCCTTTACTTGTCGAAGCCACGCGTGTAGTGAGTCAAAGTTCAGTGGCTTTGTGTGAGAGCAGTGGTTCACCAGCTTCGTTGTCGTCAGCCCCGAGGCGAAGCACTGCAGCCGGAAATGCTGCCACGCGGCTGGTGATCTAGCGTCTTAACGCTCTAGTGAAATACTCATTTTGCTCAGTTGTGTGTTTGCAAATGACTAAGACGTCTCTCAACTAGGGGGCCTTTGAACTTACTCTTAGTACTGCAGCAAAGGGGATGAGTAGACCTGGGGGGGGGGGGGGGGGGGGGGGGGGGGGGGGGGGGGGGGGGGGGGGGTAACTCTCCGTCGCCAGCTATCCTCGAATCCTTTCGGCAGAGAGAGTGTGGACGTACCCTGGTCAAGGCTTCTACACGAGGAACGCTTTTAAACGGGCCCAGGCCTCCAGAATATCCGTTGCCTTCTATGCTATTTGGAAGTCATGGTAAACGGTTGACTGGGCCACACGTAAACTGGATCGTGTTGTCGTTAAGATAGTCGTTGAGATAGTTGTTAAGATAGTTATTAAGATAGTCGTTAAGATAGTTGTTAAGATAGTTATTAAGATAGTTGTTAAGATAGTTATTAAGATAGTTATTTAAGATAGTCGTTAAGATAGTCGTTAAGAAAGTTGTTAAGATAGTTGTTAAGATAGTCGTTAAGATAGTTGTTAAGATAGTTGTGAAGATAGTTATTAAGATAGTTGCTAAGATAGTCGTTAAGATAGTTGTTAAGATAGTTATTACGATAGTTGTTAAGATAGTTGCTAAGATAGTCGTTAATATAGTTGTTAACATAGTTGCTAAGATAGTCGTTAAGATAGTTGTTAAGATAGTTATTAAGATAGTTATTAAGATAGTTGTTAAGATAGTTATTAAGATAGTTGTTAAGATAGTTATTAAGATAGTTGCTAAGATAGTCGTTAAGATAGTTGTTAAGATAGTTATTAAGATAGTCGTTAAGATAGTTGTTAAGATAGTTATTAAGATAGTTGTTAAGATAATTATTAAGATAGTTGCTAAGATAGTCGTTAAGATAGTCGTTAAGATAGTTGTTAAGGAAGTTGTTAAGATAGTTGCTAAGATAGTTATTAAGATAGTTGCTAAGATAGTCGTTAAGATAGTCGTTAAGGAAGTTGTTAAGATAGTCGTTAAGATAGTTGTTAAGATAGTGCAATTATAATCTATATTGAAATTGTGTCTACATAAAAAAGGTTGTTCCTACCATAAAGTCATTCAGTTAGGCATTCATTGTTTTGTTTTGCCTCTTTTTTGTTTGTTTTTTGTGTGTGTTTTTAGCTGTATTACTTTTATGCTCTAGAATTCAAGCACAGAGAGAGACAGAGAGAGACTGACACAGACATTGACACTGACAAGTCGAATTCAAGCTTACTTTTCTCTTGACAAATTAGATGAAAATACGGTGATTCCGCTAGGCGTTCATTGTTTGACAGTTTAGTATTTTTTTCTTATTTTTTGTAATAAATTTTTTACACTTAACTTATTTACCTTTTATGCACCTGCACTTTTGTTTTTGTTATCGACTAACCTGCTTTGTGGTCTGTCATATTCATATTTAAAAATTGATGTTTAAGTACTTTTCGTGTGTTTTTTTATAAATGTTAAATTAAGCAAATGTTCGCGTGCTATGCTTATTACAAATTAAGTCTGCTGTTATTTTCTAGTTTATCTTTTCGCAGTAACCCCTACACGACTACGTTATATACAATAGCGACCCATGGACATGTTTAGTGATGTCTTTGGAAGAACAAAGATCGTCAATGTTCATGCAATTTTGAATTGATTTGTTCTGGTGTTCTTTCAGAAATTTTGGCATCAATCATGAAAATGTATATTTTTTTGTTTCAATGTCACTCAATTTCTACAATATTTTAGTATAATAATAAATCATATAATAAAAAGCCGTGTGTGTGTGTGTGTGTCTGAAACACAAAACGGGCCTTATAACTCCGCCGTTTTTCGACCTAATCGCTTCAAATTTTCTGTGAGCCCTAACGGGGCGATGGCAACGGCAACCGAGGCGGCCGTGTCATTTGCGCGGTTTTGCAAATGCGCGAAACGCGTATCCGCCGGACCAATTGCCTTCAAATTTGGCAGGTACATGACCGGGGACGGTGACTATCGATGTGCCAAACTGGAAGCGAATCGATTCATAAACGCGATATACGCCGGTTCACCTTTTCACAAATACTCCGCCGTTTCTTAGCCGATTCGCTTCAAATTTGCTGTCAGGCTTGCTGTGGCCGGGGCAAAGCCTGGCAGAAAAGTTGAGGAGAATCGGGAGAGCGCGTCACTCTCAGAGCAGCGCCAACGGGAAACGGGGCCTTATAACTCCGCCGTTTCTTAAACGAATCGCTTCAAATTTGCTGTACTCAGCGTTACCAGTACTTGGCGTTACCGTTACTAGGCGTTACCGTTACTAGGGAGAGCGCATCACTCTCAGAGCAGCGCCAACGGGAAATGGGGCATTATAACTCCGCCGTTTCCTAACCGAATCGCTTCAAATTTGCTGTACTCAGCGTTACCAGTACTTGGCGTTACCGTTACTAGGCGTTACCGGTACTCGGAGTTGCGCTAGTTATAATGAATTATACTTGGTGGAGACCTACACGGCCTCTAACCTTGTTTGTTTGTTTGCTGTAGTTCAGTGTTTCTGTAGTTTTTGTTAGAACCGTTCCCCAATATGATGACTCATGTTCTGTCAATGTTGTATTGAAAACTACCACGCTTGGAATATACAATATTCTGGTTGATTCTTTAGTTGTCTGAAAGTTCTTCCTTTTTGTTGTTTTTGACTGAAAGGACACCGAATTGTAGTATGTGCATATAATATATGTGACCCAGCACCACGAAAGGGACATTACGTCGCTGGGCTAGTTTCTCACAACAGGCTTGGAAAGTCAAAAATATCATTTTTATCAGTTTTGAGTTATGGGTATTTTTGTGCTCTATAGCATCCCATCTTTCATATTAATGAAGGACAATCTTTGTTATTGTCTCTGAATACTCCAAACAGTGCTTTAAAGTGAGTAGGTCAATGCAGTTTCTTCAGCTAGGCTAAACTTCAGACTGTGATTTCTCAAAATAGCCGACAGTCACCTTACCAACTTCAAATGCTCATATCTCTAAAACAAAAACTGTTCCAAGAATGGTTGTTATGTCATTGGAACGAGAATTGTCTGAAGTTTCTAACGGTACCATTTTCTCAGACTGGTCATTTTGACAGTTAATGTCCCTTTCGTGGTGCTAGGTCACGTGTGGATTATTATCATTATTTGGGATTATTTTTATTACATTTTGATGCCTGATTAACGACAGAAGTAATAACCTGGGACGGTATTCATGTCGAGATAGCATGAGACTTAGCATGATGCTAACTTAGAAGCTCTTCCAATGTCCTATAGGATTTAATAGGACTTTTGGAAGAGCTTCTAAGTTAGCATCATGCTAAGTCTCATGCTATCTCGACATGAATACCGTCCCTGGTTTTAATGCTTCCCCCCTCTTGTTGCTATCGCTGTTAATGTGTTTTGTTGCTATTGTTTAGCAAGCAGACATAAATTACACAGTTTACTGTTTAAAGGTTTTCATGCTTAGCTATGATTTGTTTTTGTTTTAAAAAATGAATAACAACATTTATGCCTCTTTGTTGTTACCTTATACGATACATTATCTTTGTTTTACTGGTGGGTTTTTTTTAAATCTTGCTTGACAGTGTCCCAAAGGGTATTTCTCTGCGTGTGTTCGTGACGTGCGCGCGAGCGAGCGAGCGTGCGTGTGCGCGTGTTTGCTTTGAATTATTCCTATTCATATAAAGTAGTCATAATTATATGCTTTACAGAAAACCACTCAATCTGAATTTTATGCATAAGAAGGTTAATTGTGTCACGTCAGTAAATACTGTTGGGTAAGATCTAGTTAGTGTATTGTTTACTAAGTATAAACGGAAGTTAGACAGGATTTTTTAATTTGGTTTAAACGAAACAATTTTGAGTAACACATAGTAAAGCAGCAACATAAACAAATGAAAACGAACACAACAAGCTTAAAGCTGATGCAAGGCGCTCAAACACAAATATTGGCTGCCACAAGTAGTAATACAATGGAACAGAACATGATAATGAAAATGATAGCATACAAGTGTACACGAACAAGCAAGCAGCAACAAGAACAAATAACATAGAAATTGAAAATGAAATAAAATTGAAATTGAAATTTTGAAATTGAGGGGGCAAGAGGCATTTAACTCCCAAAACTATGAAACCATTTGTGATTCAGTGTCAAGACAATCAATTATTTTAAGCACATTCTCAGCATTATTTTCAGCCAGGACCACAAGTCCGCGTGACCTCGAATAAATCGATTTCGCTTAAAGCTGATCACAGGGAAGTAATTAATCAATAACAAACCTTTTGGATATCTGAATAAATCTACAGACTGTAGAAAATATTTGCATATTTTCTGTTTGATTGTTGTTTAGACTGCCACACTTTAGGGAATTTACATTCCTAATTTGATTTTTTAATTTCATGTTTCTGGATGATAGAAGAGAACAGTTCCATTTGTATGAACAAGCATGGATGCTCCTGCTTTCAGGATGTCCTGAAATGCAGGATTTTGTTCATTGCCTGGAACTGGCGTCGCCGAATTATGAGAATTTGAGAAGCAACGAATTTCCTATTTATAAACGGGTTTTTTCGGTTTCTCTCATGTGTAGAATATAAAAGAAATGAATACAGATAAATATTGACATGCCTTTACCAGCAGCTTGATATTTTTTAGGATTGTTTAAGTCAAGTTGTTAACTGGGCGGCCCCTGGACCCCTGCCTTGCAGGATGTTTGGTTCGTTTTGGTTGTTAGTTTTGATGTTCCTTTTCTGTTGATGCTCTTTGCATGCATGTTGTCCTTAAGCTGAGTGGAGGTTTTTTATGTTTATTTCTTGTGTGTGAAGATTCAATTACTTTTTTTTTCATCATTTTTAAAATGTTTTCTTTCAGTGTAAACTAATTTTTTAATGAAATGAATAAGGGGAAGAACTTCTCGTAATTAACTCTCTTTTGGGGGGGGGGGTCAAAGTTATCTATGGCACCGATTCGCCTGTAAAGCGAAAGTAGTTGCCACAGCAATACAGACCCAAATTCATCCTCAAAAAAGGATGACCCAGACCTGCTTATTATGACAACCACCCACACAGTGCACAGCAAGAGTGGTAGAGAACTGCTCACAAACAAATCAACATACATTCAAGAATGGCATAGCCTTCTAGTCTTGAATAATGTTACACTTTTTATTATTTTTAAATAGTGATACTGTAGGCAGGCGATTTGAGTTTAAAGGTGAACCCTGACGGATGATTTTGCAAGAAACACGTCGAGATCACCAGAAAGACAGCCTTGTCAAGGATCGGAACACTCACTTTGCTCTGGTTTCCTATAAATCAAACTGTCAAAACGGCGATTACTCCTTGGCGGAGATTCCGGAGAGAGAAGCCATTTTGTATGGGGTGGATGGAGGTCACTCATTGTGTTTGAAGCGTTTTCTTTTTTTAACGGTACTGCAGTAAAAAAAAAGAAAGAAAAAAAGAAGGAGCTATTGCCTTTGTTGTGAGCGAAACTCCTTTAGGTAAATTGCATTAAGAAAAAAAGGCTTGTATTGTGAAAACTTTGTGCAAACGATTTGGTCTAAACTCAGGCACCTCCGCCAAGGAGGGATCGCCAATTTGATGGTTTGATTTCTAGGAAACCAGAGCAAAGTGAGTGTTGCGATCTCTTTAAAGGGTGTTTTCCTGGTGATCTCGACGTGTTTCTTGCAAAAAACTCATCCGTCAGGGTGCCCCTTTAATGTCTGTTGACCCATTTCCAAATCCAAATCCAAATCCAAATCCAAATCATCTTTATTATCTCATAACAGAGAAGTTGCAGCCAGGTGCACATAAGAAAAGCAACAATAAACACATTTATCAACAACAAAGGATATGAACTAATAACACTGCAATGTTGTAATTACCAAACCAGACTATGGTCTCATTTACTATGGTCTCAGTACAGATGCGATGTTTGGAAAATGTGTCGTTAATTCAACATAACCTAACGAGTACGGATATTTACAATAAACAACTGTAAAACAACAGAACAAAAACTCATTGTCATTATTTTGTTGTATTATGTTTGTCATTTTTTTTAAATGCAATATTCAAACCTAATAGAATTGCAGATTTTATTTGGCAAAAACTGTTTATTATATATTTTTTCTTCTTGAATTATTGTTACCTTATTAAGTACAACGCGGATGCCATTTTTTGTAACCAAAATGTACAGCTGACAATGGTGCACTGCGAACAGTGTGCGTTGGGGAAACACATACATTGGAGCCCAAGTTATCTTTTGAATATTAAAAAGAAATCTCTAAAAGTTTATTCGAATAGACTCAATTTTACTGTAGTACCTCATTTTTGTTTCTGTTTGATAACCGTGTATCTTGATGTATGGTTGTTTGGTTGTTTGCTTTTCTTTTTCTTTGTAAATTGCCGAAGGGTTTTGAAAAAAAGGCATCACATGTACCCATACAAACCAGACTGTTCGGGTTCTAGTTAATGCAAGATTCTGAACATAGAGATCAAACAATGTGCATGCTTAATTTTTTATCTTGTTTGCGGTATTTTTTTTATTGAGTACATTTCATTTACTTCTGCTCAACTTGGTCAAATGTGTGGGTATATTGTTAGACCCATTTTCTCTTTGACTGATTTCAAAGTGTTTTTATTGAGCTGTAACTTTTTCATTCACCTCCTCAAAGTCTTTTTGCAAAGGAAAATGTGGTTTTATTCGCCGTGTTTAGTATTTTTTTCATCTTCATGCGCTTGTGTGAGTGCAGCGTTTTGATGCTTTTTAGTTCAATCTTACATTTGTTTAACATCGCCACTGTCGCCTCTTGGCAACACAATGATTTAACGCCCATATCACTAAAAGGCATCAAATGAGGATATGTTAACCAATGACCTTATGTTCTTAATTTTGGGAGGAAAGGATAGACCCTATTTTATGCATGTCAGAGAGGAATCCCCAATTTTGCAGACAAAATCTTTTATCTACCCTGGTAAGTTTAATGGTACATTTTGGCTGAAGAATGGCTGGCGTTGAAAGGGTTAAAGGATAATAAGCAACTTAAATGGACCTGGGTTTTTCTCTCAATTTTGGTTTGTTCTTTTGTTATTTATTTATTTATTTGTATAGTACACTAATAAACACAGTGAACCCAGAAGTATTGAAATTATACACAAGTATTGAAATTATGTTCGTTGACCG
>CM065686.1:4255265-4262765 GCA_017654935.2 Phymorhynchus buccinoides
TATGGAATGTTAAAAGTTTCTCCCCACATATACATCTTGCAGTAAACAGTAGGTACTGCCTCATGGATATGGAATGTTAAAAGTTTCTCCCCACATATACATCTTGCAGTATTAACATGGGTAGGTACTGCCTCATAAGGGGACAGCCAAACAGTATATGGAATGTTCAAAGTTTCTCCCCACATATACATCTTGCAGTATTAACATGGGTAGGTACTGCAGTATATGGAATGTTAAAAGTTTCTCCCCACATATACATCTTGCAGTATTCATAAGGGGACAGCCAAACAGTATGTGGAATGTTCAAAGTTTCTCCCCACATATACATCTTGCAGTATTAACATGCTTACATTTCAAAGAATTATATATAAAACATAATTAGTTTATGTCTAAAACATAAACTAGTAATTGATCTAAGACAATAACATAACGAAGACACGTTGCAAGAAGTATGTGAATTTACATTACAGCCCACACGAGTTTTGATGCCTTTTTGCAAAAGACTATAACATTTCTTTACAGATAAAGGAATATTAATATTTTCACAGCCAATTATTTGTCGTACACCTCTTCTAGCTATTCTGTCTGCCCATTCATTTCCATCAATACCACAATGTGATGGAACCAAAGCAAAGTTTACACTAGAAACCCTTTTGGATGATAAAATGAATAAGATGATTAATTTCGATTATTAAGTCAGATCTGTCTCTATAAACTTTATTGATTTTAGTGTAAGTAAGACAGATTTAGAGTCAACACAAACAATAATTTGGAACATAATCATAGGGAGGCTAACAATATATCGCAGAGCCATAAGTATGGATACCAACTCTGCCGTGAAAATAGAATGACCTTCGCCTATATGAAATTATGTTTCTTTCTTCAGTCCAAGAATAACAAATCCAGCACCGGCCACATTACTGTCAATGAGAGAGCCGTCAGTGTATAACCTTTAAATGATCAGGATAACTTGAATGAATATGGGAATCCAGCACCGGCCACATTACTGTCAATGAGAGAGCCATCAGTATATAACCTATAAATGATCAGGATAACTTGAATAAATATGGGAACTAAAAGAAAAAGCCTGTAGATGAGGATTATCACAATCTTGTTTTAATCGTCATTTGAAATGTCAATGTCTGCTCTGTGAAGTTCCCATGGAGGAATAGGAGATGAAATCGAACGTGTAGATGCATCTTTACTTTCCAGTCCTGATCTCCTTTGAATATCTGAAGTATAAGTGGCTATTGTTGTCAGAGATTGTATATTATGTATGTGTGTGCGTGTGTACATGTGGTTTAAACGATTTATAATTCAGTTACATTCGCATAGACATAAACACAACAGACTGAAGCATCAACAAGCGAAGTTTATAGCGTGTACATGTGTGTGTGTGTGTGTGTGTGTGTGTGTGTGTGTGTGTGTGTGTGTGTGTGTGTGTGTGTGTGTGTGTGTGTGTGTGTGTATGTGTGTGTTTGTGTGTGTGCGCGTGCGTGCGTGTGTGTGTGTGTGTGTGTGTGCGTGCGTGCGTGCGTGCGTGCGTGCGTGCGTGCGTGCGTGCGTGCGTGCGTGCGTGCGTTTGGCGTGTCAGCGGATAAACTACTGAATTCCAAAAAAAGATTTTCCCTCTTGCTCAGATTCTGTTTTTCTTCTGTTCGTTGTTGTTTTATCTTTTTAAATGTCTTTAGAATAGAACATCACGAACATCGTGCATAAGTGCTCCTCGATTGGTTCAATAAACGCCGATGTGGCCTTTTCTTTTTGTAAAGTTTTGAATACAACTTCAAGACAATAGATATGGGAAAGCAGACAGATTAAAAACGAAACATAACATCAACAACAACAATACAAACAACAACAAAACACTGACAAGCATAGACTGAAAACAGACAGCCGGAAATATAACAGTATTTATTACTCATAAATCGACACGCGCGTGCACGCACACACGCCCAACAAAGACAGTTATTTGATGATGTCAATTACCGTGTTTTCTCAGGTAAATGCGCTTTCCTTCGCTTACACGATACGAGGCAAGGTAAATGTCAAATGAGGAGATATCCAATGTTTTTCTTCTGAGGGATTTTTGTTTTTGTTATTATTATTATTATTATTATTATTATTATTATTATTATTATTATTATTATTATTATTATTATTATTATTATTATTATTATATTAGTATAAGGTATACATTACATAGGCTGCGTGTCCCATTGTCTGAAATGCCAGAGAAAATGCCACGACTTATGAGTTGAAAGTACTGCCTTGGTGCAAAGTCACTCACTTTTGTTTTAACTTAGTTGAAGTTCAGAGACCATTCGAAGTAAACTACATAGATTCTGGGTAAGCACACACGCACGCAGAGAGAGAGAGAGAGAGAGAGAGAGAGAGAGAGAGAGAGAGAGAGAGAGAGAGAGAGAGAGAGAGAGAGAGAGAGAGAGAGAGAGAGAGAGAGAGAGAGAGAGAGAGAGGGAGGGAGGGAGAGAGAGACAGAGAGAGAGAGAGAGGGAGGGAGGGAGAGAGAGAGAGAGAGAGGGAGGGAGAGAGAGAGAGAGAGAGAGAGAGAGGGAGGGGGAGAGAGAGAGAGAGAGGGGAGAGAGAGGAGAGAGAGAGAGAGAGAGAGAGAGAGAGAGAGAGAGAGAGAGAGAGAGAGAGAGAGAGAGAAAGAAAGAGAGAGACAGACAGACAGACAAACAGGCAGACACATACATAATACAGAGAGAAAGAAATAGCTGTAAACCGAGTTGTTGATCTTTTTTTTGAAAGAAGAAGGAAGGAAAGACTGGGAAGAAGAAGGGAGTAAACACCAGTGTTTCCGATTGTCTTGAATGCCAGAACAAAGACGCGAGTCCAGGCAATGATTCCAGAGACCATCAACTCCAAGGAGACTGCTTTGTACCGCTTTGCTAAAGGAGTTCTTTCACATTGTGTCCCCGTCTCTGTGTGTCCCCGATTTTGTGTCTATGTGTCCCCAATTTTGTCTCTATATGCCCCAGTCTGTTTGTGTCCCCGTCTCTTTGTGTCCCCGTATCTTTGTGTCCCTGTCTCTATGTGTCCCCGATTTTGTCTCTCTACTTCTTCTTCTGCGTTCCCAGGCCATATGGCCATAATGGGTAAAGTACGTATGTGTCCGGTTTTCAGTTGACTGGTCTCCCCGCTGCGTACAGTCGACACATTCTGATTTAGGAGGAGCTCAAAGGAGAAACATTATTTGGAATATTTTTATTTTGAAAAAAGGCAGGAGAATGGGCCAATAAGTCAGAAAGATAGTAGATGATAGAAAGCAAAGGGAAAAGGCAGAGTCACAGAGAGTGGCAGATTATGGGAAGTTTCAAGCACAGAACTTCTAGAAGGTGGGGGAACTATTATTTTTACAAAAGACCCCCCGGTATCCCCACAGGGAGAGACTCGTGGATGGGGCGGGGTCGTCCAGCTCCCCGTATGGAGGCACAAGGCATCCACCGACTGCCCATACCCTATAATACTTATTATGTTTATAATGTCTCCATCTCCATATGTCCCTGTCTCCATATGTCCCCGTCTCTATATGTCCCCGTCTCCATATGTCCCCGTCTCTATGTATCCCTATCTCTATGTGTCCCTGTCTCTATGTGTCCCTGTCTCTATGTGTCCCTGTCTCTATGTGTCCCCGTCTCTACGTGTCCCTGTCTCTATGTGTCCCTGTCTCTATGTGTCCCCGTCTCTATGTGTCCCTGTCTCTATGTGTCCCTGTCTCTATGTGTCCCCTGTCTCTATGTGTCCCTGTCTCTATGTGTCCCTGTCTCTATGTGTCCCCTGTCTCTATGTGTCCCCTGTCTCTATGTGTCCCTGTCTCTATGTGTCCCCGTCTCTATGTGTCCCTGTCTCTATGTGTCCCCTGTCTCTATGTGTCCCCTGTCTCTATGTGTCCCCTGTCTCTATGTGTCCCCTGTCTCTATGTGTCCCCTGTCTCTATGTGTCCCTGTCTCTATGTGTCCCTGTCCTATGTGTCCCTGTCTCTATGTGTCCCCGTCTCTATGTGTCCCTGTCTCTATGTGTCCCTGTCTCTATGTGTCCCTGTCTCTATGTGTTCCTGTCTCTATTTGTCTCCTGTCTCTATGTGTCTCTATGTCTGTCTCTATGTGTCCCTGTCTCTATGTGTCCCTGTCTCTATGTGTCCCTGTCTCTATGTGTCCCTGTCTCTATGTGTCCCTGTCTCCATATGTGTCTCTATGTCTCTATGTGTCCCTGTCTCTATGTGTCCCTGTCTCTATGTGTCCCTGTCTCTATGTGTCCCTGTCTCTATGTGTCCCCTGTCTCTAGGTGTCCTGTCTCTATGTGTCTGTCATATATGTCGTCTGTGTGGGACACCTGTCTCTAACCTTGTCCTGTCCCTCTATGTCTGTCTCTATGTGTCACTGTCTCTATGTGACGGTCCCACATCTCTATGTGTCCCTGTCTCTATGTGTCCCTGTCTCTATGTGTCCCGGGGTCTCATAGAGACGGGGACATGTAGAGACGGGGACTATAGAGACGGGGTCTCTATGTGTCACTGTCATATATCGATCCGTCTGTGTGGGACACAAACACCTAACCTTAAACCTAATCCACAACCCATTCCCAGTTCCGGGGGGGTACATAGAGACGGGGGCACAATGAGGATAGAGACGGGGCCACATAGAGACGGGGCCACATAGAGACGGGGACACAAGAGACGGGGCACATAGAGACGGGGCCACATAGAGACGGGGCCACATAGAGACGGGGGCACATAGAGACGGGGCCACATAGAGACGGGGACACATAGAGACGGGGGACACAATAGAGACGGGGACACATAGAGACGGGGACACATAGAGACGGGGACACATAGAGACGGGGACACATAGAGACGGGGGACACAATAGAGACGGGGGCACATAGAGACGGGGACACATAGAGACGGGGACACATAGAGACGGGGACACATAGAGACGGGGACACATAGAGACGGGGACACATAGAGACGGGGACACATAGAGACGGGGGACACATAGAGACGGGGACACATAGAGACGGGGACACATAGAGACGGGGCACAATGAGGATAGAGACGGGGCCACATAGAGACGGGGCCACATAGAGACGGGGGCACATATGACGGGGGCACAATGATAGAGACGGGGCCACATAGAGACGGGGCCACATAGAGACGGTGTCACATAGAGACGGTGGCACATAGAGACGGGGACACATAGAGACGGGGTCACATAGAGACGGTGGCACAATGATAGAGACGGGGCCACATAGAGACGGGGCCACATAGAGACGGGGACACAATGAGATAGAGACGGGGCCACATAGAGACGGGGCCACATAGAGACGGTGTCACATAGAGACGGGGGCACAATGAGGATAGAGACGGGGACACATAGAGACGGGTGCCACATAGAGACGGTGGCACAATGAGGATAGAGACGGGGCCACATAGAGACGGGGCCACATAGAGACGGGGGCACAATGAGGATAGAGACGGGGCCACATAGAGACGGGGGCACAATGAGGATAGAGACGGGGCCACAAGAGACGGTGTCGCATAGAGACGGGGGCACATAGAGACGGGGCCACATAGAGACTGGGGCACTATGAGGATAGAGACGGGGCCACATAGAGACTGGGGCACTATGAGGATAGAGACGGGGCCACATAGAGACTGGGGCACTATGAGGATAGAGACGGGGCCACATAGAGACTGGGGCACAATGAGGATAGAGACGGGGCCACATAGAGACGGGGCCACATAGAGAAGGGGGCCACATAGAGACGGGGCCACATAGAGACGGGGCCACATAGAGACGGGGCCACATAGAGACGGGGCCACATAGAGACGGGGCCACATAGAGACGGGGGCACAATGAGGATAGAGACGGGGACACATAGAGACGGGGGCACATAGAATGAGGCCACATAGAGACGGGGCCACATAGAGACGGGGGCACACATAGAGACGGGGCCACATAGAGACGGGGGCACATAGAGACGGGGCCACATAGAGACGGGGGCACAATGAGGATAGAGACGGGGCCACATAGAGACGGGGCCACATAGAGACGGGGACACATAGAGACGGGGCCACATAGAGACGGGGCCACATAGAGACGGGGCCACATAGAGACGGGGCCACATAGAGACGGGGCACACATAGAGACGGGGGCCACATAGAGACGGGGCCACATAGAGACGGGGCACACATAGAGACGGGGGGCACAATGAGGATAGAGACGGGGCCACATAGAGACGGGGCCACATAGAGACGGGGGCACAATGAGGATAGAGACGGGGCCACATAGAGACGGGGCCACATAGAGACGGGGGCACAATGAGGATAGAGACGGAGCCACATCGAACTAATCCCTGGTAGAGGGGTCTCCGTTTACATAGAATAATAATCATTGTTATATCGCTAGAGAGACAATGGTGATAAGAGAGAAAGAATTCCATTTGATGAGTTGACGATGCGTAGCGTTTTTAATGCATCGGTATCATTTCCATGCACGATCTGTAAAAGTAAAAAGAAAGAAAGAAAGAAGGAAAGAAAGAAAGAAAATAACACATAGGGAGAAGGAAGGAAAGAAAGAAGGCAATAACAAAACAAAGGGAGAAAGAAAGAAGGAAAGGGGGCAATAAAAAAACAAAGGGAGAAAGAAAGAAGGAAAGAAAGAAGGCAATAACAAAACAAAGGGAGAAAGAAAGAAGGAAAGGCAACATAGAGAGGGGGCCAGAAAGAAGGCAAGAAAGAAGGCAATAACAAAACAAATAGAGAACGGGGAAAGAACAATAAGAAACAAAGGGAGAAAGAAAGAAGGAAAGAGAGAAGGCAAAACAAAACAAAGAAAAGAAAGAAGCAAGAAGAAGGCAATAACAAAACACAAGGGAGAGAGAAGGAAAGAAAGAAGGCAATAACAAAACAAAAGGGAGAAAGAAAGAAGAGAAAGAAGGCAATAACAAAATAAAGAAGGGCCACATAGAAAGAAAGGGCACATAACACAAACAAAGGCAGAAAGAAAGATAGAAAGACGAAGCCACATCGAACTAATCCCTGGTAGAGGGGTCTCCGTTTACATAGAATAATAATCAGTGTTATATCGCTAGAGAGACAATGGTGATAAGAGAGAAAGAATTCCATTTGATGAGTTGACGATGCGTAGCGTTTTTAATGCATCGGTAACATTTCCAAGCACGATCTGAAAAAAGAAAAAAGAAAGAAAGAAAAAGAAAGAAAGAAAGAAGGAAAGAAAGAAGGCAATAACAAAACAAAGGGAGAAAGAAAGAAGGCAAGAAAGGATTAAATTAAAGAATAAAGACAGAAAATGAAGGTGAAAAAACAACAACACAAACTAACTTTGTGAAATGCGTTTAAGAAAAGTGTTCTATTGACTTTTTGGGAAAAAAAGACTTACTGTAGACAAATTTATATTTATTTTGCATTGGAGATTACTTGATCTCCTTTAACATTCGCCTCTCTCTCTCTCTCCT
>CM065686.1:4275265-4277765 GCA_017654935.2 Phymorhynchus buccinoides
ACGCCATTGTTGCATTGTTTCTATGGCATTTGACCGAGTAATGGAGGCAAGCAATTCTAATTTTCACGAAGTGCTCTCCCCTAGCTTGTTTGTTTCTAACAAAATCGTCTTTTGTGACGTCTGTGAGGCAGGAATCTGGTAAAAATAACACCCTCTACGTGAATGTGATGAACTCGCTACTGCTTTCTGTCACTACTACATGCTTGTAGATCTCCGCTCAGGAATCTGATGAACTGTATCTGTATTTTAAAGGTCAGCCACACTGCGTACGATTCGAGCCCAATGCGTTTGGGGCAGTGGGCATGTGCCTCGTGCCTCCATACGGGGAGCTGGACGACCCTGCTCTCTCCCCGTGGGATACCGGTGGGTCTTTCGTAAAAAATAGTTCCCCCACCTTTTGAAGTTCTGTGCTTGTAATTTCCTCTGATCTGCCACTCTCTTTGACTCTGCCTTTTCCTTTTGCTTTCTCTCATCTATTATCTTTCTGGCTTATTGGCCCATTCTCCTGCCTTTAAAAAAAAATCTTCCAAATATTTTTTTCTTTTTGAGCTCCTTCGAAATCAGAATGTGTCGACTGTACACAGCGGGGAGGACAGTGGAAACTGAAAACCGGACACAAACGTACCTTATCCGTTATGGCCCATATGGCCTAGGAACGCAGAAGAAGAAGAAGATCCCAATGCGACCAATTGTGACGATGTCTGTGAGTCATGATTCACGTGAAATACTTCCCGTCTAAAGCATAATTCTATTATTTTCGCTCACCGAACTCAAGTAGATCCCAATGCACGAATTACATAAAATGTCTGATGAAAAAGAAAACAACCCACAGATATTTCATCAGATTCGTGTACAGGGGACAGCAAATAATAGTGACCATAACTAGCAGGATTTCATCAGCTTCGCTTAGACAGTAGACTTTCACGAGAAGCATGCCTCACAACTGTCACAACTAGTCAGATTCATGCCTTACGTGTTAATGTGAATGGAACTAGTACTATTTCATTATATTCTTGTAGGCAGTGGTATTTCACCAGAATTATGCCTCACAATGGGATAGCTGTTCGACTGAGGTTGGAGGACTGTGTGTGGCACAGCCTTTATGGGAATTAACTGTGTTCTATCGCATTGCCTTGATTCATGACGGCTTTATGTGTGTCGATTAGTTGAACATGAATTATTCCAACTAACAATAAAACAGGCAAGCACAAAACCTAGTTACGTTTGTGGATAGCTGTAGAAGACATCAATTCTGTCATAATTCAGCAGCTTAATAATGAACTTTAACCCTTTCAACGCCAGCCATTTTTCAGCTAAACTTTTCCATTAAACTTACCTGGGTAGAGAAAAGATTGTCTGCAATATTGGGGACTCCTCTGTGACATGCATGAAATAGGGCCTATCCTTACCTCCCAAAATTAAGAACATAAGGTCACTGGATACCAGACCCTCGTTTGATGCCTTTTAGTGACATGGGTGTTAAATCATTGTGGTGCCAAGAGGCGACATTGGCGATGGAAGGGTCTTAGCCCTACAACGTATAAGACTGTATAGAATAAAACACAGTTAGTCCATAAATATTGTTAATTCCAATAGCTTTGTTTTCAGCCTCCGTCACAATTTGTCTTTGTATGTACCTTTGATAGGGCGTTATATAAGTCTTATCGCGTTCCCCAAACTTGTGTAACTATCTTGATTACTAAAAAAAACTTCGGGACTTTCCTGGTATTGCAGTACCTCCAGGATCGTCCCACTATACCTTTTATAGTTATTAATGTCCCATATGTGCTTGTTGTTGGTCGGAGGACGTTAAACGAACTGTCATCATCTTATCGCGTTATTGTTTTAATTTGTGACTTTTGTGAATAACAAACGCTATTTAAACCAAACAGTTAGTCCGGGAGAGCATAGCGATACCCTGGCTAAAAGACTCCAGGGATCATCCCAACACTGAGCCGAAGCACTTGAACACTATGGTACAACTTAATCAACTAGGGATGAGAACATTACGTATATGACCGTTTTGGGGGCAGCCACACAACACGTCTTCGGGGGATAAACGATCATACGAAAAAGCCAACTCCGCATAAAGCCGCGCCCCCACCCCCCACCCCCATCCCCAGTCAATACAACAGGGGCTGTGGGTGGAGGCCTCGTGCCTCCATACGGGGAGCTGGACGACCCCGCCACTTCCTCGAGCCTTTGTCCGTGGGGATACCTGGGGGTCTTTCAGTACAAGTAGTTACCCGACCTTTTGGAAGTTCTGTGCTAACAACTTCCTTTAGTCCATCACTATTTTGGACTCTGCCTTTGTTTGCTTTTCTTACTATCATCTACTATGTTCTGCCTCATATACCCAATCTCCTGTATCCCCCCCCCAAAAAAAAAAAGAATCTTCCAAATAATGTTCTCCTTTGAGTTCCTTCTAAATAGGAATGCCGGCTGAATGCAGCGGAGAGACCAGTGAAAACTGGAAACCGGACACATACATGAAGCAAAA
>CM065686.1:4285265-4300265 GCA_017654935.2 Phymorhynchus buccinoides
ATTAATGTAAAATGGGGATTAGGCTTTTCATATTTCTGCAGTCTTTTTTTGAAAGAAGTTATTAGTTTTCACAATATGTTTAATAATACGTCGATGGGCTATCTAAAGATAGTCCGTTTTGACTCCAAGCCATCGATATCAGGATACTCTAAATCAAGGGGGTTTTTTGGTGTGCGGGTTTGGTCTCAAGGTCGACAGAATAAGCTTATACACGCGGGGTGTGTGAGTGAAAATCCGTTTAACGTCCTCAGGTCTGAAACAGACACATATGGGACATTAGTAGATATAAAGATGGTGGGAACGATCCTGGAGGCAATGCCCGGAGGCAGCGCAACTCCAGGAAAGTCCCGAATTTGTAATGATACAGATGTGTATATTGCTTACGCACGCAGTTGTTTTGTTTTTGTTTTTTGTTTTATGTCCTGGTGAAATAAAGGGTATCACTGGGAACATTTTTGTTGTTGATTTCTTTCCTTGTTTTTTCCCGTTCTTCCTTCTTCTCTGTCTTTTCCTTTTTCTTTTCTTCTTTTTTTCCTTTTCTTTTTCTATTTCATCCCAGCATTGGCTTCTCTCACCCAAGCAATAAAGATATAAACACAGATTAACTCCCTCGGAAAATAAAATGGCGGATAGTTCCCCTTTATTATTTTTCTGAATCGTGTAACCCCCTCCATTTTATCCCTATTATTATTTTTTTATATTTTATGCATCCTATCTACAGCTTCAATGGTCTCTCACAAAATGTCCACCCACCCTGATTCCACTTGTGTCCCCTCCACCCCCACCCCACCCCCACCCCCTTTCCTGCTCTTCCTTTATTAAAGAACGATAACTCCGGAGAAACTGTAGGAAAACGCAGAGGACAACACATCTGAAGATGGCAGTTTCACTTTGAATCTTAACTTTTGTTGATGTGCGAAACATTCGTTATGTAAAGATAATACAGCCTATTTCCAGGCATTGAACGTATTTGAAACGGAATCAACATGAATACAGATTGTATTTTCGGTTAATAATGTAGTTTGTAACACCATGGTTGGGAGTTGACAGACACTATTAATACTATTTTATTTTTTTCTCTCCAAACGATAGGAATAATTCAATTAACTAGATTCTCATGTTCACTTTTCAGCAAAGTTGTAGTTTATGTTCACGACCCTCAACCTCAAAGTCTGCTTCTTTTAGTTTTATGAACATAACCCTAGGCTGATCCTAACCCTATCCCTTTCCCAAAGAGAGCAGAATATTGCTTATCAGTGATCAGTTTCAATGCGAAAATTCGAGGGGGGGGGGGGGGGGGGGGGGGGGGGGGGGGGTACAAGGTACAAGATATCCAATCTGTTTTTGTTGCTCATAATAAAAAACCCAATTACTCTTTGAGCTGAATATTTCCGTTTGTACAATGGTTATTAATGTAACCGTATATATCTATATCGCGTTGTATGTATATCGATGTCGCGTTGTATCGCGTTATATATATATATATATATATAAAGCAAACAAAAAAGCATCAAAGTAAAAAAGTAAAATTATGGTGAGGTCTGTGAACAAGAAAACAAAATTATCCGGGTCCGTTTCACAAGGGCGAACGCTCGTAGCTGTTCGCTGAAATCGGCAAATACGGTCCTAAGAAACACCTTCGTTTGCCGATAGTTTCTCAAACGCTTTGCTGCTCTTCCAAAGGTGACAAGCGGCAAATTAATAGAAGAATCATGGGAAATATTCTTACTTCCGGCTTCTTTTTAACATCTCGCGAGAACTTTAATACTTTTTTTTCAAAATGGAAGCCATAGTCAACAAAGAAACAGACAAACATTCTTCATTCTATCGCGTAAATATATGGGAAGATGTTTTAGCAGATTAAGCAAACACAAGTGTTTTGAGTGCTCTTTCTTAATTTTTTCGTCATGTTAGATGATATAATATAGTGCAAAATGAATTTTCTGCTCACAAATTGACGTAAATGAAATCGAAATATTTGTACACACTGACAGAAAGGTATGATTTAGCTCCCTTTTGATAGCAACCCTTTTCTCTCTCCCGAAAGTGAAGAGTAAGATTTAGAGTTATCTGGACTTAATCATTGGTGCTTCTTATACCCCTTTTCGGCGCACAAGTAATAGACGATTTTCGAAGAAAAATAATACTAAGGGAGAGCATTTCGTACAAATTAGAGTTGATTACCTCGATTTACTCAGTCAAAACCATAGCAACCATGGGAGCATGTCTTGAAACCGCAGGATGGAGTCAGCGACTTGCAAAAAAATTTTTGGGAAAAAATAAGGGGTGGCCAGTTGCTACAAAGTGATAGAACTTGCAAAATGTGACGTAATAATATAAATGGCATCAATTGCAGAATGCAAATGACGCACTGCGTTCTACATGCTGTGTGTCTCCTCAAACACACGAGGCGAGGGCTGGGGATATACCTGATGGTAGAGTAACTTCCCCTGTTTGACCGATTGAATTAGACAAGATCACTCCCACACACCATGAAATTACTCCCCTTAATTATTTCCGAACAATTCCTATTGGTGCGGCGAGAGACCTTTAGTGAAACTCAACCCAGAATAAAAAATAATTCCCAATGGTAACATCCCAATCGATTACATCAAAACAAATCGAATTTAAAGTTCGGAATAAAAAATCGAACAAAAATAATAACAAAAACAATAAAAGCATGAATTGGTGAAACGAAGACAGTTTTCACTGCACGCGAGCCATTTTTGAGAGGTGTATCCCTGGGGGGCGGTAGTGAGTGGAACTCATTTTGGAAAAGAACAGTCCAGTGATTGTAGATTGCATCAGTTCCGCTGATAACTCGGGGAATAAAATGGAACATGCAATCACAGAGAATTGAAAACGAGGGGGAAAGAAGGAGGAGGAGGAGGAAAAGGAAAGAAAGAAGAAGTGTGTGTGTGTGTGTGTGTGTGTGTGTGTGTGTGTGTGTGTGTGTGTCTCAAGTGAAGCTAAATCAAAATGATCTTTATTGACAATAAAAGAATAAGCTTGATAAAGCATTTGTACATCCCGCCGTGTGTGTGTGTGTGTGTGTGTGTGTGTGTGTGTGTGTGTGTGTGTGTGTGTGTGCGTGCGTGTGCGCGTGCGCGCGCGCGCGCGTGTGCGCGTGTGTGTGTGCGTGTGTGCGTGCGTGCGCGCGCGTACGTGTGCGTGCGTGCGTGTATATATATATATATATATATATATATGTGTGTGTGTGTGTATGTGTGTGTGTGTGTGTGTGTGTGTGTGTGTGTGTGTGTGTGTGTGTGAGAGAGAGAGAGAGAGAGAGAGAGAGTGTATGTGTGTGCGCGTGCATACGTGTGTGTGTGTGTTGGTTTATGCGCGCATATGCATATGCATGTGTGTGTGCGCGCATGTGTGTGTGCAAGCGTCCGCATGGTGTTCTGCCTATCTGTAAAAATACAACGGCATATTTCAGTAGATTTGTTATCGCTTCGTGTTAGCCCTAAAAGCTCACTGCCTTGAGATTCGATTTCATCTTCTGCGACAAGCAGAGATAATTGCAGCAGACCATAAAAAGCAGTGTTATGGATAATCTCCCTTTGAATAATTCAGAACAATAATATGTGGCTGAAGATGAATGCTGAAGAGACGATCTAGATTATTGATTGAGAGTGCTGACTGTTACGCAGTGTTTTGGGCGTTTTTTGTGATGCCATATTTCTGGTTTGGAACCTCAGCGCAGTATGCGTATCACGTGACGCGCAGATGTGTATTGACGGTTTTCGTTCAGTTGAGTTCAGTTGCCATGTTTGTCTTGAACTGGACACATCGGGTTTTTTTGGTCCTCAGCTGTTAGCTTTGGGATGTGGACCGGGGGCAACTCACTTATGTTTTTGTAAGCTGCTGTTGATGCAGGTTCGTACCTATGGGTTTACTCTCTTGTTATTTCTATGAATACAGTTGTTGCATTCCTTGTATGGAATTCTAATTTTTGGCTTCGTTTGGTGAGTTCGTTACTTGGTTGTGATAGACGTCAAGGTGGTGTGTCAAAGGTATTACTCTTTGTGAATGTTGGAAGAAGTCAATGATAGTTTGCAGGTTCCAAGGTGTTGTGTTGAGTGCGTTGTTGTTTGGTAATAATCAGTTTGTTCCATTTTGATGGTGGTTTGTTCTTTGTTAACAGGAGACTATTTGGTTGGTAAGTCTCGTGGGCTGTTAACACGTACATATTTTGGATAGCTTGTATATGGTTGGTATCGATCATTTCAGCTTCTGTGGCTGGCTAGGAGAGTGGAGTGGCATGGGCCCCATCTCCTTTGACGCGCTGACTTTCCTTTCCGTGCGGCGGTCTGGAGCAAAGTGACAGAGTCGGCAACACCGGGATGCACGCGGGCAGACGCGACTTCGTTCTGCACCGGCGGGCCTGGTTAAAGAGATAACGGCAGGAGTGCACTGGGAGCACCTGCGTTATTTACTGCCAGTTTGGTTTGTGGGATTGAGTAGTAGATGAAATGAGCTAGTTTTGGATAACTACGAAGGAACCTACTACTTGTGTACTTGTAAATGGAGATGGGTTTGGAAAACTCAAATGGGAGACAATTTGAGGATTAATTAAGAAAATGTGTTATTGAAATAGTTTCCCTTTTCTAGGAATATTAAGAAAAGGCGAAACACCTGAAGGAATTTTATATTTAGTGTGGAGAGTGAACTGATGATGAATGATAATTGAATGTGAAACTTTCTTTGATTTAATAGTTGACCAGGATTGAATTCTACCTGCTTTTGTGGACTGTTGTTGATTGTTCGTCTGTGTCGTGAGGTGTGGATAATTTGGAGAGAGAGAGAAACACGAACATTCTCATGCGCTTCCATAGTCATACACTTTGTTTGTTAATGTTGAATATTTCCCCTCACGCACGGGTGTAACATTTGGTGACCCCGACGTGATAAAACTGAGAGTACAAATGTAAATCGACCAAATTTACCAAGACTTCCCCATTTCAAGGACAAAACTGATGACATTGACAGTTATTTGTTTCGTTTTGAGACGCATGCTAAAGCGTTTGGTTGGAGCAAAGATTTGTGGGTAATGTACTTATCTGCTTTGTTGGAAGGTCCTGCGTTGACGTTGTACCACAGTCTCTGTGAGGGTGATAGCTCGGTCGGCTACGATGTTCTCGTAGAGGCGCTGCTCCGTAAGTTCCAGTGTACGCCAGAAGGGTTTAGGAAACGTTTCCGTGAGTCCCGTCTTCAGTCAGGTGAGAACTTTGATACTTTCTCGATTGAGTTACAACGGCTGTTTGACAGGTGGATTGGTCTCTCCCAGTCTACTACATTTGGTCAATTGAGGAATCTTGTGTTGGCTGAACAGTTCTTAACAAGTGTTTCTTCTGATGTAGCAACCTTCATTTCTGAAAAGGGTCTTTCAGATTTTGGAGAGATGGTCAAAGCTGCTGAAGCTTACAGGCGTGCGCATCCTAGCAAAAACCTAGCTGCTAAATCTCAGTCTAGTATCTTTGTTGGTGTAGGCTATGCGTCTGTCAGGTCGTGATGGTAGTTCACCTGGAGAGTATGGCCAGTCAAACAGGTTTAACCATAACCAGTCTTCTGTTTTCAGGAAGCCTTTTGGTGGTGGTCACCGAGGTGGCTCATACCGGTCATTTGGTGGACGAGGAGGTGGTTTCGGAGGTCAGGCCCAGTCGTCCGTTGGTGGTGGTTACTCGACGCAGAATGTAGGTCCACGGGGTAGTTCTTTCACTTCACGTCAGCGAGGTGCGCGACGAGGTGCAGGTAACGCGTGTGATGCTGTTTGTCATATGTGTAAGGAAAAGGGTCATTTCATTTACTCTTGTCCTTGGAAGAGTGGTGTTAACTCTTGTAAGCGTTGCTCGCTCAGTCATCCGCCTGGTAGGTGTCCTTTTGTTGGTCAGGCTAACGTCGCATCTGTCGTTGAAGGTGTTGAGGCTGGTTTTTGTTCCAGTGTTGGGTCTCAGTCAGCTAATGATGTGGTTGCTTGTTCCGTGGCTGATGGTTTTACAGGCAAGTTGAATCTTGAGTCAGGTTCAGTAAACCAGGTTCCCTGTTCGGTTTTGCGTGATACAGGAGCTACCATTTGTGGAATGCGTAAACGGTTAGTGACTTCTGCACAGTTGGTGGGTCGTTCGGTGCGGTGCATGTCGTTTGGTGGTCGAGTCGATGTGTTTCCCTTGGCCAAAGTTGATGTTGTCTGCCCATATTTTGAGGGTCAGTTGATCTGTTGTGTGTTGGATAACCCAGTTGCTGATCTCATTATTGGCAATATTCCATGTGTTCAGGAGAAGGTCACTCAGGATGGTGTGGAGGATGTTCATTCTTTTGCTGCAGTGACAAGGGCTAGAGCTAAGCATGTGGTAGAACAGAAGTCTCTTGAGAGTGTGGCTGCTGATCTCAAGGTTTCACGTGCAGATTTGATCGATTTGCAAGGAAAGGATCAGTCGATAGAGTCGTGTTTTGCACAGGCATCTTCTGGTGAAGTCAAGTCGGTTCGTGGAGGTAGTCACTACTACTATGTTTCCAATGGAGTGTTTCGCCATTTCAAGAAAGGTGAGCAAGAGTTTGATCAGGTAGTGGTTCCTACTAGCCTTTGACCTACTGTGTTGACAGTGTCACATGATCTCTTGTTGGCAGGACATTGTGGAGTTCGTCGTACTTTGGCTAGACTGTTCACAAAATTCTACTGGCCAGGCGTTACGGTAGATGTTGCTAAGTACGTCACTTCTTGTGATGCTTGTCAGAAGACCGTATCCAAAGGTAGGGTACCACCAGTTCCTCTGTCTAGTGTTCCGCAGATAGGAGTGCCGTTTGAGAGGGTCGCGATCGATTTAGTTGGTCCTTTGTCGCCTCCTTCGGATCAGGGTCATCGCTACATTTTGACTCTTATTGATGTTGCCACTAGGTACCCTGAGGCAGTTCCTTTGAAGGATATTTCTGCTGTGTCAGTTGCTGAGGCGCTGCTCTCCATCTTCGCTAGACTAGGGTTTCCCAAGGAGATTTTGTCTGATCAGGGTTCCCAGTTCATGTCTGAACTTTTGAGGCAGTTTCACACTTTGTGTGGTTCAAAGGGCATTAGAACAAGTCCATACCACCCTCAGGCAAATGGGCATATAGAGCGTTTTCACGGTACCCTGAAGTCCATGCTTAAGAAGGTGATTCATTCTCGACCAAAGTCTTGGCACAGGTTTCTCCCTGCGTTGCTGTTTGCATGTCGTGAGCTTCCTTCAGAGAGTACAGGGTTTTCTCCGTTTGAGTTGCTGTTCGGCAGGCAGGTGCGAGGTCCAATTGCTTTGCTTCAGGAAGCTTGGGTCGAGGATACTCAGGTTGATAAGGACGCTAAGCCATTGTATGAATACATCTTTCAGTTGAAGAACATGTTGGCTGACTCTTGTCAGATTGCTATGGAGAACTCTGCTCGTTCTTCTAGGAGGGGCAAACACTACTTTGATCGGAAGGCTAGGTTCAGGCAGTTCAAAGTGGATTATGAGGTGTTGGTGCTGCTGCCGACAGATTCAAACAAACTGTTAGCCACATGGTCGGGTCCGTTTCCCGTTGTACATTGTTTCCATCCTGACTACAAGGTGCTCATCAAAGGAAAGGTGAAGGTTTTCCATGCCAATATGTTGAAACAGTATGTTCGTAGGCCGCAGTCTCTGGCTGTTTCAGATGTCGATGCTGTTTTGGTGTGTGAGGGTCAGGTTGTTCCTTGGTCTGAGATTAGTCCTTTGGCAGGTGACGATGCTAGTGTCAGTAGTCAAGCCCAATCATGTGCTCGTGTTAGCAGTGACACCCCTGTCCAGGAATCAGTGCAGTCAGTTCCTACTTCGGTTCCGGAGTTTTGCTCTGTTGGTGTTGTTCGCGAGGAGGATGATTCAGTGTCCCTTCCCACTTTGCAGACTCCCATGGCGTCGTCTATGCCAGATGAGGATATAGGTTCCATTAATTTTGACCCTTCCCTCAGTGCCACTCAGAAGGATGAGTTGCTGGATGTGTTTCGTGATTTTGAGCCAGTTTTTACCACTGCTCCGGGTTCGTTTAGTGGAAATTTGTTCATAGACATTCCTCTCACTACTGATGTCCCAGTGCGTAGAAGGGCTTATGACATTCCTTATGCTGCAAAGGAAGTTGTGGTTCGTGAGGTCAACACGATGATGGATTTGGGGATTATTGAGCCTTCTAGTAGTCCTTACTCTTCGCCAGTTGTGTTGGTCAGGAAAAAAGATGGTACATGCCGTTTTTGTGTGGACTATAGGGCTCTCAATAGAGTGACAGTATTTGATGCAGAGCCAATTCCAGATGTTGAGGCTTTGTTCGCTACTCTTGCCGATGGTGTGTACTTCACGAAGGTCGACTTAGCCAAAGGCTATTGGCAGATTGTCGTTAGGCCAGAAGATAGACACAAAACTGCGTTTACTACTCACTTAGGGCTGTTTCAGTTTGTCCGTATGCCGTTTGGTTTGGTGTCTGCGCCTGCGGTATTTGCGCGCATGATGCGCATGTTGAAGCTAGAAGAGTCTTTTGCCGTCAATTTTTTCGATGACATTCTGATTCGTAGTGTCACGTGGCAGTCGCATTTGTCCCATGTCAGACAGGTGCTAGAGAAGATTCAGAGTCATTGTCTTACGTCTAAGATTGAGGCAGGCTTTAAGTCTCTTGAGTTCCTTGGTCATGTTGTTGGTGCTGGTACTGTGAGGCCTGAGTCATCCAAGATTGAGAAGATTTTGAAGATCTCTACTCCAACTACTCGGAAGCAGGTCAGATCTTTGTTGGGGTTGCTCAGCTTCTATAGGAAATATGTCCCCAATTTTTCGGAGATTACTGCTCCCCTTTCTGATTTGACAAAGACAGCTAAGAACGCTCCTCGCAGTATCGTTTGGAGTCCTCAGTGTGCCGAGGCGTTGGTACGCATTCAGGAAATTTTGTCTGAGAAGCCAGTCTTGCTCTTGCCGCGTGTTGGTGCTTTGTTTGTTCTCAGGACTGATGCCAGTTCCACAGGTCTTGGGGCTGTGCTGCTGCAGTTTCATGGTGTGTATGACGTCCTTCATCCAGTTGCCTATGCCAGTCGCAAGCTCTTGGATAGGGAGAAAAACTACAGTACCATTGAACGGGAATGTCTTGCCATTGTTTGGGCTGTTCAGAAGTTTGCCAGGTTTCTGTGGGGTATACAGTTCGTTTTGCAGACGGACCATCGTCCTCTCACTTATTTGAAGTCGTCTACTTTCCGGAATTCCAGAGTGCTCAGGTGGTCGCTGTTCCTTCAGGAATATTCGTTTGTGTTGGAGGCAGTTTCGGGTTCTTCTAACCAGTTTGCTGATCTGTTGTCGAGGTCTGAGGTCGATCAGTTCTTGACTTGAATGTTCTGTGAGTTATCTGCTGCTGCTGCGTTGTTTGGAAAAAACAACTTGGTCGTTGTTGTTTTTTTATAAAGGGGGGAGTATTGTTACGCAGTGTTTTGGGCGTTTTTTGTGATGCCATATTTCTGGTTTGGAACCTCAGCGCAGTATGCGTATCACGTGACGCGCAGATGTGTATTGACGGTTTTCGTTCAGTTGAGTTCAGTTGCCATGTTTGTCTTGAACTGGACACATCGGTTTTTTTTTGGTCCTCAGCTGTTAGCTTTGGGATGTGGACCGGGGGCAACTCACTTATGTTTTTGTAAGCTGCTGTTGATGCAGGTTCGTACCTATGGGTTTACTCTCTTGTTATTTCTATGAATACAGTTGTTGCATTCCTTGTATGGAATTCTAATTTTTGGCTTCGTTTGGTGAGTTCGTTACTTGGTTGTGATAGACGTCAAGGTGGTGTGTCAAAGGTATTACTCTTTGTGAATGTTGGAAGAAGTCAATGATAGTTTGCAGGTTCCAAGGTGTTGTGTTGAGTGCGTTGTTGTTTGGTAATAATCAGTTTGTTCCATTTTGATGGTGGTTTGTTCTTTGTTAACAGGAGACTATTTGGTTGGTAAGTCTCGTGGGCTGTTAACACGTACATATTTTGGATAGCTTGTATATGGTTGGTATCGATCATTTCAGCTTCTGTGGCTGGCTAGGAGAGTGGAGTGGCATGGGCCCCATCTCCTTTGACGCGCTGACTTTCCTTTCCGTGCGGCGGTCTGGAGCAAAGTGACAGAGTCGGCAACACCGGGATGCACGCGGGCAGACGCGACTTCGTTCTGCACCGGCGGGCCTGGTTAAAGAGATAACGGCAGGAGTGCACTGGGAGCACCTGCGCTATTTACTGCCAGTTTGGTTTGTGGGATTGAGTAGTAGATGAAATGAGCTAGTTTTGGATAACTACGAAGGAACCTACTACTTGTGTACTTGTAAATGGAGATGGGTTTGGAAAACTCAAATGGGAGACAATTTGAGGATTAATTAAGAAAATGTGTTATTGAAATAGTTTCCCTTTTCTAGGAATATTAAGAAAAGGCGAAACACCCGAAGGAATTTTATATTTAGTGTGGAGAGTGAACTGATGATGAATGATAATTGAATGTGAAACTTTCTTTGATTTAATAGTTGACCAGGATTGAATTCTACCTGCTTTTGTGGACTGTTGTTGATTGTTCGTCTGTGTCGTGAGGTGTGGATAATTTGGAGAGAGAGAGAAACACGAACATTCTCATGCGCTTGCATAGTCATACACTTTGTTTGTTAATGTTGAATATTTCCCCTCACGCACGGGTGTAACACTGACAGTAGATTTTGTACCAGGCCTAATTTAATGTATGAATGGGCACATGTACACTCTTTCTTTATAGACAGACTGTTATACAGAGTCGTACCCCAAATGTATAGAGAGACTGTTATAAACACGTGTGTCCACGCATAAATACACATCTCAAAATCCAGTTAGGTTCAACAAGTTTGATGTTGACGATGTACGTAAGAAATACCTTCTTTTCTTTCTTTTTTTTAACTCGGGACATTCTTGGTATTGCAGTACCTCCAAGATCGTCCCAGTCCACCATCTATACACTTAAAATGTCCCACGTGTACCTGTTGCAAGTCGGAGGACGCTAAACGGATTTTCACACGTTGTGACGTTATCCAAGCAGCAACTGCAACACACACGAATGGCTGACACCTCAGAATCATTCTACAGTTGCCGATTATGGCTTGCTTCTTTTTGTTTTGCCTTCTTCTTCTTCTTCTTCTTCTTCGTTCGCTCAGACAGTTTCCTGACATATGAGCGTAGATGCATCATGCTGCCGTTATGCGCCTAACTTAGAAATAGTTAGGCCCAGCAAGTCCGACTTTGGCTGGAGGAAATCTTTGTAAGAATTTATAGAAAAAAAAGGCAGGAGAATGGACCGGTTAAGACAGAAAGGTAGTAGATGACAGTAAGCAAAGGGAAAAAGTAGAGTCAAAGAGAGTGACAGATTAGAGGAAGTTACAAGCACAAAACTTCCAGAAGGTGGGGGACTATTTGTACGAAAGACACCCCCCACCCCACCCCCGTTTTTTTGCCTTATGATTCAACGCAAGTGTAGCATGTAGTTTATCATGCACCCCACCGCACACCCCCCCCCCCCCCCAATTTAAAAAGAAAAAAGAAAAAAAAAAGATGACACTGACTGTTCAAGTTCATTAGGGAAGGCTGGCGACTCTGGTTTTTGTCAAGTCGTTGAGGTGAGAAACCACAGCTAAACTGCCATGTTTAAAACGTGTTATAACTTTGATCTCTCTCCCTCTCTCTCTCTCTCTCTCTCTCTCTCTCTCTCTCTCTCTCTCTCTCTCTCTCTCTCTCTCTCTCTCTCTCTCTCTCTCTCTCTCTCTCAATAAGATGTTATATGGTGAAACAGGAAGATACCCGTTGTATATAAGATCCTATACAAAATGCATAAAATATTGGTTAAAATTGGTCAAATTGTCTGATAACCGAATTTGTAAACAAGCATATAATATGATGTTGCATCAAATGGAATGAAAACTGGGCATTTTATGTTTAAAAAAAGTGCTGACTGAAAATGGTTTTGGGGTTGTGTGATTGTGTCAGAATGCAGGTTATGAACAACAGTTTATTTCAGAATTCAAAACAAGGCTGATTGACAATTTCAAACAAAATTGGCTCTCGGAGATGGAAACTAATGATAAATACCAATGTTTTTTTACTTTTAAAAGTGTTTTTCAGGTGGAAATGTTTTGTATACAATAACTGACAAATGGCACCGCAGTAATTATGCTAGGTTTCGATTGCGTACCTTCGGTTTCAATGCCAATAAAAAGTGTTTTTTACCTGACACATCTACAGAAACCCCTTGTCCACTATATAATGCTGTAACTGATGATGAAGTCCATTTTGTTTTTGATTGTAAAGATTTTGATAGCATTAGGAGCAGGTGTACTGTTTTTAAAAAAAGAATTTGCTGTTAGAAAAGATCTTGTGGCTCTACTCACATCAGAAGATGAGGCTAATATAATATATTGCAAAGTTCATAGCTGAAGCATGGAGAGTAAGATTAAAAAAAATGCTTACAAAATATATAATCAATATTGGATATTTAATATTTTTGTTAAAACATCTAACCTTTGAATGGCCAGAATATATGTGTGTGAGTGTTTGTGTGTGTGTGTGTGTTTGTGTGTGTGTGTGTGTGTGTGTGTGTGTGTGTGTGTGTGTGTGTGTGTGTGTGTGTGTGTGTGTGTGTGTGTGTGTGTGTTGTGTGTGTGTGTGTGTGTGTATGTGTGTGTGTGTGTGTGTGTGTGTGTGTGTGTGTGTGTGTGTGTGTGTGTGAGAGAGATAACTTTATATACTAGAATACTTGATTTGATTCATATAATTTAAATTTGAAATTGATTTGCAAATAAAGTTGTTCTTTTTAGTTCCCTTTATTTCAAATATTCTATTATTATTTTTGTTCTCCAATGTTTTGCAATGAAAATGATGCTTCCCCCATGTCATGAGAACCCAGTGTTAATGACATTAAAGGGTCCAGTGTCCAGTGTCTCTCTCTCTCTCTCTCTCTCTCTCTCTCTCTCTCTCTCTCTCTCTCTCTCTCTCTCTCTCTCTCTCTCTCTCTCTCTCTCTCTCTCCTCCCCCCCCCTCTCTCTCCTCCTCCTCTCTCTCTCTCTTTCTCTCTCTCTCTCTCTCTCTCTCTCTCTCTCTCTCTCTCCCCCCCTCTCTCTCTCCCCTCTCTCTCTCTCTCTCTCTCTCTCTCTCTCTCTCTCTCTCTCTCTCTCTCTCTCTCTCTCTCTCTCTCTCTCTCTCTCTCTCTCTCTCTCTCTCTCTCTCTCTCTCCTCTCTCTCTCTCTCTCTCGGGGCCGCTACACTGCATACGATTCGATGCCATTGCTATCAGATTGCGACATTTGTGAGGCATGCTTCTCGTAAAATTCTATTGCCTAAAATGGATCTGATGAAATTCTACTTGTTTTTGTTCATTATATTTATACCACCCCCATCTCTCACGTACACGAAGCTGATGAAATATCTGTCTTTTCTTATCAGACATTTTATTTGAATCGTGTATTGGGGGTTACATGAGTGAGTATAGTGATAACAAAAAATAGAAGAATTAATTTTAGACGGAAGTATTTCACGCGAATCATGACTCACAGACATCGTCACAATCGGATCGCATTGACATCGAATCGTATGCAGTGCATCGGCTCCTTTACACGCGCACGCACGCGCAAGCTTGCCCCTGACGCTCTACAGACCCCTGTACAGCGCATAAGGACACCCGCAGCTACACTAAAGCCGTCGTCCACAGTCAATGCTGGTGTGCTTAGGTGTGGTGCTTTCATGGGGATTTCGTAGCGAAAATTATGTGCAACCATTTTGTGTTACAGTGGAAGCTCCCTTATAAGACCTCCCATTATAAGACTCCCTCCCATATAAGGCCTACTTCTCTGAAACGTTGCCCTTATTTCTAAGTGTTAAAATTACCTCTCTCATAAGACCCTTCCATTATAAGACCTCATTGTGGGTGATGTTTGAAGGTCTTATAAGGGAGGTTCCAAGTGTATTGTGTACTTGCCAAGATTAGAACGCTTAGGAGCGTTCTACAACAATCGTTGGAGGTCGTTTAGTGGTAACAGGAACATTACAACAATCGTTGGAGGTCGTTTAATGGTATCAGGAACATTACAACAATCGTTGGAGGTCGTTTATTAGTAGCAGGAACAATACATAAATCGTTGGAGGTCGTTTATTAGTAGCAGGAACATTACAACAATCGTTGGAGGTCGTTTATTAGTAGCAGGAACATTACAACAATCGTTGGAGGTCGTTAATGGTAACAGGAACATTACAACAATCGTTGGAGGTCGTTTAATGGTAACAGGAACATTACAACAATCGTTGGAAGTCGTTAATGGTAACAGGAACATTACAACAATCGTTGGAGGTCGTTTATTAGTAGCAGGAACAATACATAAATCGTTGGAGGTCGTTTATTGGTAGCAGGAACATTACAACAATCGTTGGAGGTCGTTTATTGGTAGCAGGAACATTACAACAATCGTTGGAGGTCGTTAATGGTAACAGGAACATTACAACAATCGATGGAGGTCGTTAATGGTAACAGGAACATTACAACAATCGTTGGAGGTCGTTTATTGGCAGCAGGAACATTACAACAATCGTTGGAGGTCGTTAATGGTAGCAGGAACATTACAACAATCGTTGGAGGTCGTTAATGGTAACAGGAACATTACAAAAATCGTTGGAGGTCGTTTATTGGCAGCAGGAACATTACAACAATCGTTGGAGGTCGTTAATGGTAACAGGAACATTACAAAAATCGTTGGAGGTCGTTAATGGTAACAGGAACATTACAACAATCGTTGGAGGTCGTTTAATGGTAGCAGGAACATTACAACAATCGTTGGAGGTCGTTAATGGTAGCAGGAACATTACAACAATCGTTGGAGGTCGTTAATGGTAGCAGGAACATTACAAAAATCGTTGGAGGTCGTTAATGGTAGCAGGAACATTACAAAAATCGTTGGAGGTCGTTAATGGTAACAGGAACATTACAACAATCGTTGGAGGTCGTTA
>CM065686.1:4307765-4317765 GCA_017654935.2 Phymorhynchus buccinoides
CGCTGCCACCACCACTAACAACAAACCTATAAAAGCGAAACTTTCTTGTCATGGTTACAACAAAATTAATTTAAACTCGAAAGTTTCACATTAGACGCGTAAGTTCCGTACGGAAAACCCTAAATAAGTGGAAGAAAGAAGGATAAAAGTTTACGCATATAGGGGAAATTCGGACACGTGCGGAAATCTTTTCCCTTTTTTGCTTCACTTATAATTTATGAATTGCGCACAGGTTTCCGCATGGAATATCCGCTTATGTGTGTACACGGCCTAATTAGCTTCTCAAACTCGAATCAATTTCAACCAAAATGTAATAATAAAACACACCTACTAGCACATCTCCACTTTGTTTTTAATCTTTGAAATACAACGCTCCTTCTTTGGTTTCAAATCCCGTAACAACACTGACCTTTGTTTGGAAGCCATTTTGTCGCGGTTAGGCCACAGTTATGGGAAGATTTGAACTTTGAAACTTGGAGCAATGAACCCATTCACCGCCAGCCATACTTCAGCCAAAAATGTCCATTACATTTACCTGGATAGAGAATCAAAATCCATCTGCAGCATTGGGGATTCTTCTGTGACATATATAAAATAAGGTCTGTTCTTACTTCCCAAAACTAAGACAATAGGGTCTTTGGATAATAGACCCCAATTTGATGCCTTTTGGTGACATAGGTGTTAAATCACTGTGGTGCTAAAATACAACAGCGGCGAAAGGGTTAAGCCTGCTGGTCCAATGTTCTGGCCCCGAAAAGGCAAAATCAATACTTTGGAGAGAACAAACAACCCTAAATTCTTTGTTTTAAAATCCAAAACAAAGTCGTATACGGGTATGTATGGACGATCTTTTAAGCCAATGTGAGAGATATAGAGACAGTGAAAAGTGAACAAGTATGCTAGGCTTAGGCCGCGTACACTATAGACGCGTAAATCTCATGCGCAATATCCGTAAATAAGTAAAAGAAAGAAGGGGATAAAATAAGCGCACGTGTCCGTATTTCCCCTAATCAGTATACATTATTGTTTCCCTTCTTACTTTTACTTATTTATGGGTTTCCGTGCATAACTTCCGCGTCTAATGTGTCCGAGGCTTACTTGTACAAAGTTGAATAGGCCTACCAATTTCTGTCACGAGCAGAACTCAATAAATTCATATAATATTTATAAGACTGTTCGTTCTTTTTTTTTACTTTAACAAGTGTCTTAAACTTTAATATTGTCATAATTCATTCTTGTTATTAGGTATTTAGGTATAAGGTACTTTATAGTCACAGCGGCATCTCTGTGAAATTCGGATTGCTCCCACCTGGAGAGCGCGTCGCAGCCAGAGGCGCGCCACCCTTTTTTTTGCATGCGATTTTTTGTGTGTGATTGATAAGGAAGGAAAGGGGGGGGGGTAAATTTTGACGAAATGACAACGTTTTCGTTGCCACTGGGTTTAACGCGTGCTAAGTGCATGGGCACACGGGACCTCGGTTTATCGTCTCATCCGAAAGACTCCACGTTCAGACCGTAAGGCCTAGTGCAATGTGAGAGGACAAATCCCCTGTACCCATGTTCGAGCTCGGGTTTACTTGACACAAGCTGCAGGGCGAACGCGTTACCACTGTGCCACTCTACACCTGGCCTAATTGCGCACGCGCGCACGCGCGCGCACGCACACGCACACACACACACACACACACACACACACACACACACACACACACACACACACACACACACACACACACGTGCAGATTGCATAACTGTAATCAGTTTTGAAGCCATAATTTAAAAACAAATACCGCCCCGTCTGAATTCAAGACATGGCGCTTCTACAGTCCACATCGACAACATACTAACAGAGTGGATCAAAGCTGAACGCATGGAACACTGTAGCTGGCATTCCTGTTCATAACAATGCTCTGGGGCTAAGGAAACATTGTCTTGTTGAAACGACTTTATTGTTGTTAGCCATGTTAAGTTAGGCATGAGAGCGTTCATTAAAGACATTCCCTTTTACACACGTCAACATTATTCACGAGATATTTATATTTCCCCATGGCAACACAGTGATAGCCCACTCTTAAAATGACTTACAGCTCACTGTGTTACCATGGGGAAATATAAATATTTTGTGAATAATGTTAACGTGTACACAGACCTTTACACAGAGAGAGAGAGAGAGAGAGAGAGAGAGAGAGAGAGAGAGAGAGAGAGAGAGAGAGAGAGAGAGAGAGAGAGAGAGAGAGAGAGAGAGAGAGAGAGAGAGAGAGAGAGAGAGAGAGAGAGAGAGAGAGAGAGAGAGAGAGAGAGAGATATCTACAATTTCGTATCATACATATTTATTTTCTCTCGACCCATAAAGGAACAAACAAAACCTGCAAAAGGTCATCTTGACCTTTACCACAAAGTAATACACGCAATTACATCAGATTTCAAAACTGGATTAAAGAAGATGTGTAGACAGCAAGACATTTCTCATAATTAAATGTAAAGATTTTTTTTTAGCAAATTGCAAGACCTCGAATGTTTTTTTTCAAAATGTCTCCATAAAGCATGGAATTAAATGGCCTCGTTTCCGTCAGCAAATTTTGATTGGTTGACCTAGTTACCTATATTTTGCATTTTTGTCTAGTTTCCCTGAGACAAACTTTCTTTACAATGCAAAGAGGCTAAATGATCTTAGGTCTTATTATTTTAGGTTAGTGCTACCAGGAAGCTATATATTGATTTACGAAAAGAAGAAAGCCTTAGTTTAGCATCGCCTTTTGATGTTTCCAGTCACGAGGTCACTGGATTCAGCGGGTAAAATCGATACGCTTAGAAAGCAATGTAACCCCGTCTCTATGTGTTAGTAATTTTCGTCTATATGTCCCCGTCTCTATGTGTCTCCGTCTCTATATGTCCCCGTCTCTATGTGTTAGTAATTTCGTCTATATGTCCCCGTCTCTATGTGTCTCTGTCTCTATATATGTCCCCGTCTCTATGTGTCTCCGTCTCTATATATCCCCGTCTCTATGTGTCTCTGTCTCTATGTGTCTCCGTCTCTACATGTCCCCTCGTCTGTAAGTGTCCCCGTCTCATTATGTCTCCATTTGAATGTGTCCCCGTCTTTACATGTCCTCATTACTTTGTGTCCCCGTCTCTATTGACATAGAGAGGGGGACATTATGGAGACGGGGATATTAAAGGGGAACATAGAGAGGGGGACATTTTGAGAAGAAAGGGGAAGGGAACATAGAGAGGGGGACATTATGGAGACGGGGATATTAAAGGAAGGGAACATAGAGAGGGGGACATTACGGAGACGGGGATATTAAAGGAAGGGAACATAGAGAGGGGGACATTATGGAGACGGGGATATTAAAGGAAGGGAACATAGAGAGGGGGACATTATGGAGACGGGGATATTAAAGGATGGGAACATAGAGAGGGGGACATTATGGAGACGGGGATATTAAAGGATGGGAACATAGAGAGGGGGACATTATGGAGACGGGGATATTAAAGGAAGGGAACATAGAGAGGGGGACATTATGGAGACGGGGATATTAAAGGAAGGGAACATAGAGAGGGGGACATTACGGAGACGGGGATAGACGGGGATATTAAAGGAAGGGAACATAGAGAGGGGGACATTATGGAGACGGGGATATTAAAGGAAGGGAACTTAGAGAGGGGGACATTATGGAGACGGGGATATTAAAGGAAGGGAACATAGAGAGGGGGACATTATGGAGACGGGGATATTAAAGGAAGGGAACATAGAGAGGGGGACATTATGGAGACGGGGATATTAAAGGAAGGGAACATAGAGATGGGGACATTATGGAGAATTAAAGGAAGGGAACATGGAGAGGGGGACATTATGGAGACGGGGATATTAAAGGAAGGGACATTATGGAGACGGGGATATTAAAGGATGGGAACATAGAGAGGGGGATATGGAGACGGGGATATTAAAGGAAGGGAACATAGAGAGGGGGACATTATGGAGACGGGGATATTAAAGGAAGGGAACATAGAGAGGGGGACATTTATTGGAGAGAGGGGGACATTATGGAGACGGGGATATTAAAGGAAGGGAACATAGAGAGGGGGACATTATGGAGACGGGGATATTAAAGGAAGGGAACATAGAGAGGGGGACATTATGGAGACGGGGATATTAAAGGAAGGGAACATAGAGAGGGGGACATTATGGAGACGGGGATATTAAAGGAAGGGAACATAGAGAGGGGGACATTATGGAGACGGGGATATTAAAGGAAGGGAACATAGAGAGGGGGACATTATGGAGACGGGGATATTAAAGGAAGGGAACATAAGGGAACATAGAGAGGGGGACATTATGGAGACGGGGATATTAAAGGAAGGGAACATAGAGAGGGGGACATTATGGAGACGGGGATATTAAAGGAAGGGAACATAGAGAGGGGGACATACGGAGACGGGGATATTAAAGGAAGGGAACATAGAGAGGGGGACATTATGGAGACGGGGATATTAAAGGAAGGGAACATAGAGAGGGGGACATACGGAGACGGGGATATTAAAGGATGGGAACATAGAGAGGGGGACATACGGAGACGGGGAAATTAAAGGATGGGAACATAGAGAGGGGGACATACGGAGACGGGGATTAAAGGGGAACATAGAGAGGGGGACATTATGGAGACGGGGATATTAAAGGAAGGGAACATAGAGAGGGGGACATTATGGAGACGGGGATATTAAAGGAAGGGAACATAGAGAGGGGGACATTATGGAGACGGGGATATTAAAGGAAGGGAACATAGAGAGGGGGACAAGACGGGGATATTAAAGGAAGGGAACATAGAGAGGGGGACATTATACGGAGACGGGGATATTAAAGGAAGGGAACATAGAGAGGGGGACATTATGGAGACGGGGATATTAAAGGAAGGGAACATAGAGAGGGGGACATTATGGAGACGGGGATATTAAAGGAAGGGAACATAGAGAGGGGGACATTATGGAGACGGGGATATTAAAGGATGGGAACATAGAGAGGGGGACATTATGGAGACGGGGATATTAAAGGATGGGAACATAGAGAGGGGGACATTATGGTGACGGGGATATTAAAGGAAGGGAACATAGAGAGGGGGACATTATGCAGACGGGGATATTAAAGGAAGGGAACATAGAGAGGGGGACATTATGGAGACGGGGATATTAAAGAACATAGAGAGGGGGACATATGGAGACGGGGGGGGAACATAAAGATATGGAGACGGGGATATTAAAGGAAGGGAACATAGAGAGGGGGACATTATGGAGACGGGGATATTAAAGGAAGGGAACATAGAGAGGGGGACATTATGGAGACGGGGATATTAAAGGAAGGGAACATAGAGAGGGGGACATTATGGAGACGGGGATATTAAAGGATGGGAACATAGAGAGGGGGACATTATGGAGACGGGGATATTAAAGGATGGGAACATAGAGAGGGGGACATTATGGAGACGGGGATATTAAAGGAAGGGAACATAGAGAGGGGGACATTATGGAGACGGGGATATTAAAGGAAGGGAACATAGAGAGGGGGACATTATGGAGACGGGGATATTAAAGGAAGGGAACATAGAGAGGGGGACATTATGGAGACGGGGATATTAAAGGAAGGGAACATAGAGAGGGGGACATTATGGAGACGGGGATATTAAAGGAAGGGAACATAGAGAGGGGGACATTATGGAGACGGGGATATTAAAGGAAGGGAACATAGAGAGGGGGACATTATGGAGACGGGGATATTAAAGGAAGGGAACATAGAGAGGGGGACATTATGGAGACGGGGATATTAAAGGAAGGGAACATAGAGAGGGGGACATTATGGAGACGGGGATATTAAAGGAAGGGAACATAGAGAGGGGGACATTATGGAGACGGGGATATTAAAGGATGGGAACATAGAGAGGGGGACATTATGGTGACGGGGATATTAAAGGATGGGAACATAGAGAGGGGGACATTATGGAGACGGGGATATTAAAGGAAGGGAACATAGAGAGGGGGACATTATGGAGACGGGGATATTAAAGGAAGGGAACATAGAGAGGGGGACATATGGAGACGGGGATATTAAAGGAAGGGAACATAGAGAGGGGGACATTATGGAGACGGGGATATTAAAGGAAGGGAACATAGAGAGGGGGACATTATGGAGACGGGGATATTAAAGGAAGGGAACATAGAGAGGGGGACATTATGGAGACGGGGATATTAAAGGAAGGGAACATAGAGAGGGGGACATTATGGAGACGGGGATATTAAAGGAAGGGAACATAGAGAGGGGGACATTATGGAGACGGGGATATTAAAGGATGGGAACATAGAGAGGGGGACATTATGGAGACGGGGATATTAAAGGAAGGGAACATAGAGAGGGGGACATTATGGAGACGGGGATATTAAAGGATGGGAACATAGAGAGGGGGACATTATGGAGACGGGGATATTAAAGGAAGGGAACATAGAGAGGGGGACATTATGGAGACGGGGATATTAAAGGAAGGGAACATAGAGAGGGGGACATTATGGAGACGGGGATATTAAAGGAAGGGAACATAGAGAGGGGGACATTATGGAGACGGGGATATTAAAGCAAGGGAACATAGAGAGGGGGACATTATGGAGACGGGGATATTAAAGGAAGGGAACATAGAGAGGGGGACATTATGGAGACGGGGATATTAAAGGAAGGGAACATAGAGAGGGGGACATTATGGAGACGGGGATATTAAAGGAAGGGAACATAGAGAGGGGGACATTATGGAGACGGGGATATTAAAGGAAGGGAACATAGAGAGGGGGACATTATGGAGACGGGGATATTAAAGGATGGGAACATAGAGAGGGGGACATTATGGAGACGGGGATATTAAAGGATGGGAACATAGAGAGGGGGACATTATGGAGACGGGGATATTAAAGGAAGGGAACATAGAGAGGGGGACATTATGGAGACGGGGATATTAAAGGAAGGGAACATAGAGAGGGGGACATTATGGAGACGGGGATATTAAAGGAAGGGAACATAGAGAGGGGGACATTACGGAGACGGGGATATTAAAGGAAGGGAACATAGAGAGGGGGACATTATGGAGACGGGGATATTAAAGGATGGGAACATAGAGAGGGGGACATTATGGAGACGGGGATATTAAAGGAAGGGAACATAGAGAGGGGGACATTATGGAGACGGGGATATTAAAGGAAGGGAACATAGAGAGGGGGACATTATGGTGACGGGGATATTAAAGGAAGGGAACATAGAGAGGGGGACATTATGGAGACGGGGATATTAAAGGAAGGGAACATAGAGAGGGGGACATTATGGAGACGGGGATATTAAAGGATGGGAACATAGAGAGGGGGACATTATGGAGACGGGGATATTAAAGGATGGGAACATAGAGAGGGGGACATTATGGTGACGGGGATATTAAAGGATGGGAACATAGAGAGGGGGACATTACGGAGACGGGGATATTAAAGGATGGGAACATAGAGAGGGGGACATTATGGAGACGGGGATATTAAAGGAAGGGAACATAGAGAGGGGGACATTATGGAGACGGGGATATTAAAGGAAGGGAACATAGAGAGGGGGACATTATGGAGACGGGGATATTAAAGGAAGGGAACATAGAGAGGGGGACATTATGGAGACGGGGATATTAAAGGAAGGGAACATAGAGAGGGGGACATTATGGAGACGGGGATATTAAAGGAAGGGAACATAGAGAGGGGGACATTATGGAGACGGGGATATTAAAGGAAGGGAACATAGAGAGGGGGACATTATGGAGACGGGGATATTAAAGGAAGGGAACATAGAGAGGGGGACATTATGGAGACGGGGATATTAAAGGAAGGGAACATAGAGAGGGGGACATACGGAGACGGGGATATTAAAGGAAGGGAACATAGAGAGGGGGACATTATGGAGACGGGGATATTAAAGGAAGGGAACATAGAGAGGGGGACATTATGGAGACGGGGATATTAAAGGAAGGGAACATAGAGAGGGGGACATTATGGAGACGGGGATATTAAAGGAAGGGAACATAGAGAGGGGGACATTATGGAGACGGGGATATTAAAGGAAGGGAGGGGGACATAGAGAGGGGGAACATTATGGAGACGGGGATATTAAAGGAAGGGAACATAGAGAGGGGGACATTATGGAGACGGATATTAAAGGAAGGGAACATAGAGAGGGGGACATTATGGAGACGGGGATATTAAAGGAAGGGAACATAGAGAGGGGGACATTATGGAGACGGGGATATTAAAGGAAGGGACACATAGAGAGGGGGACATTATGGAGACGGGGATATTAAAGGAAGGGAACATAGAGAGGGGGACATTATGGAGACGGGGATATTAAAGGAAGGGAACATAGAGAGGGGGACATTATGGAGACGGGGATATTAAAGGAAGGGAACATAGAGAGGGGGACATTATGGAGACGGGGATATTAAAGGAAGGGAACATAGAGAGGGGGACATTATGGAGACGGGGATATTAAAGGAAGGGAACATAGAGAGGGGGACATTATGGAGACGGGGATATTAAAGGAAGGGAACATAGAGAGGACATTATGGAGACGGGGATATTAAAGGAAGTGAACATAGAGAGGGGGACATTATGGAGACGGGGATATTAAAGGAAGGGAACATAGAGAGGGGGACATTATGGAGACGGGGATATTAAAGGAAGGGAACATAGAGAGGGGGACATTATGGAGACGGGGATATTAAAGGAAGGGAACATAGAGAGGGGGACATTAAAGGAAGGGAACATAGAGAGGGGGACATTATGGAGACGGGGATATTAAAGGAAGGGAACATAGAGAGGGGGACATTATGGAGACGGGGATATTAAAGGAAGGGAACATAGAGAGGGGGACATTATGGAGACGGGGAGAGAAGGGAACATAGAGAGGGGGACATTATGGAGACGGGGATATTAAAGGAAGGGAACATAGAGAGGGGGACATTATGGAGACGGGGATATTAAAGGAAGGGAACATAGAGAGGGGGACATTATGGAGACGGGGATATTAAAGGAAGGGAACATAGAGAGGGGGACATTACGGAGACGGGGATATTAAAGGATGGGAACATAGAGAGGGGGACATACGGAGACGGGGATATTAAAGGATGGGAACATAGAGAGGGGGACATTATGGTGACGGGGATATTAAAGGATGGGAACATAGAGAGGGGGACATTATGGAGACGGGGATATTAAAGGATGGGAACATAGAGAGGGGGACATTATGGAGACGGGGATATTAAAGGAAGGGAACATAGAGAGGGGGACATTACGGAGACGGGGATATTAAAGGAAGGGAACATAGAGAGGGGGACATTACGGAGACGGGGATATTAAAGGAAGAGAACATAGAGAGGGGGACATTATGGAGACGGGGATATTAAAGGAAGGGAACATAGAGAGGGGGACATTACGGAGACGGGGATATTAAAGGATGGGAACATAGAGAGGGGGACATTATGGAGACGGGGATATTAAAGGAAGGGAACATAGAGAGGGGGACATTATGGAGACGGGGATATTATAGAGAATGGAGACGGGGATATTAAAGGATGGGAACATAGAGAGGGGGACATTATGGAGACGGGGATATTAAAGGAAGGGAACATAGAGAGGGGGACATTATGGAGACGGGGATATTAAAGGAAGGGAACATAGAGAGGGGGACATTACGGAGACGGGGATATTAAAGGAAGGGAACATAGAGAGGGGGACATTATGGAGACGGGGATATTAAAGGAAGGGAACATAGAGAGGGGGACATTATGGAGACGGGGACATTATGGAGACGGGGATATTATGGGAACATAGAGAGGGGGACATTATGGAGACGGGGATATTAAAGGAAGGGAACATAGAGAGGGGGACATTACGGAGACGGGGATATTAAAGGAAGGGAACATAGAGAGGGGGACATACG
>CM065686.1:4327765-4335265 GCA_017654935.2 Phymorhynchus buccinoides
TGGGCATTACAGTATAATCAATTGGTGTTTTTTGTTCTGAATAAAGAGAGAGTGGGCATTACAGTATAATCAATTGTTTTTTGTTCTGAATAAAGAGAGAGTGGGTGCGTGTGTGCGCATGCATGCTTGCGTTTGTGTGTGTGTTCATGCGCGCACGTATGCGCGTGTATGTGTGTGTGTTCGCGCGCACGCGCGTGCGTATGCGCACACGCGATCTAATTGAGTCAATTTTGTCGCTAGACACACACTCTCTCTCTAATGTATTGGGATGAGGTCAAAGACAAGTTGAAAGCTTTTTTTTCCTCATATATTTATTTCCTTAAATAGAATTTAGTCGTGACTTTTAGCGTTTTTAAAAGCTGACATACATGCACACACATATAAACGCATGCACGCACGCACGCACGTATGCATGCACACATGCAACCACGCAGGCACGCACGCACACACGAACACACACACACACACACATACATACACACACGCACGCACGCACGCACTCATGCAAACACGCAAGCACGCAAACACACATACACACACGTGAATACGCACACACACGCATGCACGCACGCATGCACACACGCAAGCACGCATGCGCACACACACACACATGATCGCGCTCATGCACGCATATACACATACACACAAACACACACACACGTGCGCGCGCTCATGCACGCACACACATGTACACATATACACAAACACACTCACGTACGCACGCCAAAACAATCAGTCCTTCACTGAATAGAGGACAAACCGAAAGTCATCGACAGTTCTAAACGGTTTTCTTTCTATCTTTTCTTATTTCTTTCTTTCTTTCTTTCTTTCTTTAGTAGGTTCAATACATCTTTTTTGTGTGCTGTCCCATCTTCTGGGCCGTACAGTAACGTTGCTACCACGCCGCTCATCTCGAATCCCAACTCGCAGCCACCACCCGGCTTGTTCAGGTCGCAGAATCCGAGACCAGCAGTTCAAGGGGAGCGAATCTAATCCCAACTCGCAGCCACACCCCGGCTTGTTCAGGTCGCAGAATCCGAGACCAGCAGTTCAAGGGGAGCGAATCTATGTTAGGCCGTCAGGAGGCAACCAACCGATGAGACACTGCACTGCTGCTGAGTCACTTCGGTGGAGTTCAGTGGAGCCTGTTCAGGACACCACTTCCTAAGCCCCCTACTGACGACACTATTCTCTTAGTCGCGGAGCCAGCGTGAGTGAGGTCCTCCTCCGAGGGCGCCACCACGACCGTCTACCGACAGCTCCCCAGAACACACTGATCCCCATGACTTTGACCAGAACGCACCAAGGCATAAACTGGATTGGAAACCGAAACTAAGGTCACCATGAGATCAGGGCATGCAAAGCCACATAATTTGAGACTTTTTTTCTTTTTTTAATGATTGATGGAAATAAGCGGATAACTATGATGATGATGATGCTATGGAGTTCCGTATCGGTCTGAGACTACATGGCAGGGCTGTATTCTACGCTTCCTTTCATAATGATATCCCGGCGTTAACCAGGCCCGAGAACTACAGACACCTGCAGTGTTGGTCTTGAAACTAAAGCAACGCTCTCAGAATCGCATCCGTTAAAGCGGATCAAGCTCGACTGTGTGGTTTCAGTCTTCCCATTGAGCCCATAGCCACTCACTTTGGGTAGGAGTCGGTCCAGGATCGAAAAAACCCTCGCCTCTGAAGGGATTCGAACCCGTGACCTCCCAGCCAGTAGTCCGCGACGCTAACCACTACGCCACGGCGGTTGGTTGAATACATCTTTGTCGAGATAAATGAAAAAAGGGCCTGAACTAATCTTTCTTACTAGGTCTTATTCACAATTTCAATATTATAAGGCCTACTACTAAGAAATACAGAAACGACCCAAAGCTGAATTTGTAACCTTGTATACATGAATGCACTGTTCACCTCAGTACTGCTTTTGTGGGGCTCTGTGTTAGAAAGTATGGCGCCTCCCATTTTTGTTGGGGGGGGGGGGGGGGGGGGGTCTTTGTGGCGCTTTGCCAAAGCTCTGTGAGGTTGCTCGCAGTAGATAAATGATGACAACGATCGTAGCCAGACTCTCGTTTTGAAACATGCTGTTTGATTTTGTTGTTGTTGTTTTTATTCAGGTCCAAGTATCCCCATTTTCTGTCCAATGTTTTTTTTTGGGTGTGTGTGTGATGATTTGGCAAAATTGTACCTTAGACACATCCTCGTGTGCACGACCCTCAATCTCAAATTCCGTTTTATGAAAATATGAAAATATTCCTAGGCTGATCCTATCCCTATCTATTTCCAGGAGAATGGCAGTATGCTACCTCTCAGTGAAATCTTTCAGTGTGAAAATGTGTAGGAGGTGGGTGATGGTGGAGGTCCATTTCCTAATCTCCTGGCTGCCCTGAGTCAACACATTCCGACTTTGGAGGCACTCAAAGACGAAGACATTTGGAAAACAAGAAAGGCAAGATAAGAAAGGGTCAGCGATTAAAAGAGCCCAAACTCAGACTCCACTGAACTCCACCGAGGTGACTCAGCAGCAGTGCAGTGTCTCCTCGGTTGGTTGCCTCCTGACGGCCTAACAGAGATTTGCTCCCCTTGAACTGCTGGTCTCGGATTCTGCGACTTGAACAAACCGGGGTGTGGCTGCGAATTGGGATTCGGGAGGGAGCAACGCCACTGAACGGCCCGGAAAATGGGACAGCAAAAAAAGAAAAGAAACCAAAGAGCCCAAACTTATAGACTACATGAAAAACACTAATGACACTAATGAAAAAGTCAAAGAGTGCGATAGATTAGGAGGAGTTCTAGTGCAGAGCTTTCAGAAGGCGGTGGAACTATTTCACTGAAAGAACTCTGGTATAATCATGGGAGGTATGGAGGAGTCAATAAAGTTGATAAAAGCACGATATTTCATGAATTCAATGCAATGTTGTGCATTTTACAATGAGCAATACATATGTTACACTAAATTTGTGAAATCGCCTGTTTCATGAAATGAGCACGATTTTGCTTGTTTCGTGAAATACGCAACAAATTTGCGTTTTTCACGAAGCAAGCACATTTTTTGCTCGTTTCTCGTAACGAGCAAAAATGGCTTGCATATTTCATGACACTGGCAAAACATTATTCGAAGACTGAACATTTGAATGCAAGTTTGACTGTTTCATGAAATGAGCAAGCACTGAACACCAGAGCTTATCCAGCATCTCTCTCTCTCTCTCTCTCTCTCTCTCTCTCTCTCTCTCTCTCTCTCTCTCTCTCTCTCTCTCTCTCTCTCTCTCTCTCTCTCTCTCTCTCTCTCTCTCTCTCTCTCTCTCTCTCTCTCTCTCTCTCTCTCTCTCTCTCTCTCTCTCTCTCTCTCATTATTATAAAGAATAGCTTTTTTCAAAACTGAAATCATGTCGTTGTCTTCCTGAATGTGGGATGCTAGCTGTAGTTCATGTCCAATTTAAACAGGAAATGGCCTTGGTGTGATTACAGGACCTGCCACACTACATACGATTCGCTGTCAATGCGATGCGACTGTGACGATGTGAGTCATGATTCGCGTGAAACACGTCCGTCTAAAAATAATTCTATACTTTTCGCTCACTATACTCCAGTAGACCCAATGCACGAATGTCACGTGAATCAAGACGCACATCGTCAAAATCGCATCGCGTTGATAACGAATCGTATGTAGTGTAGCAGGCCTTTAAGAGGGAAGTCGAATGTTACCTTGGCCTTTGAAGTTTTGTGGTAATTAGGGCAATATTATTGGTTTTAAAAAACTAAAACAGCAAATTTCAAAGGTTGAGTGGTGAGAGAAGGGGAAGTGTGTGTGTGGGGGGGGAGAGACAAACATTGAGAAATACGCAGATTTTCTAAAAAAAAAGTATTTGTTAGCAGAATACACACAAAAAATGACACAAATATGAATATGACGATTCATTGAAGTATTGGTCAATAATTACATGTTATATATATATATAGCAGAAAAATAAAGTAAACACAACAAATGGAAATAACTGTTAAAACATTTATTATATATAGGTGAAGACGGGGTAAAAAGCCCATGGGCGGGTAAGAAGCCCATGTCAATTATCTCATGAAATAAAGCACATTTCAGTCAAATTTGCCCATGAGAACACTTGTCTCAAGGGCCAAACGTGACTTAAATGTGCTTTATTTCATGAGATAATTGGCATGGGCTTCTTACCCGCCCATGGGCTTTTTACCCCGTCTTCCCCTATAAACAGTGAGAAACACGAACTTTATTTTAAATTGATAATACTAAAGTTCAAATGAGTCTCAAAGGTTGATCACTATTGTCCATGATTACCAGGAAATCAAGATAATTCGATTGTTAAAAAAAGGCAAAGAACAAGCAATGACAGCCTTACCCTTTGAAGTCCTCAACAATGAGACCAATTACTGCAGGCCTTCTCCGGAAGAATCAATGCATCATGAAATGGGGGAAACAGGGGATCTGATGCCTCCTTTGTTGAAGTTACATCAAGAAGCGCATATTCTTAAAGTCAGTGTGTGTGTGTGTGTGTGTGTGTGTGTGTGTGTGTGTGTGTGTGTGTGTGTGTGTGTGTGTGTGTGTGTGTGTGTGTGTGTGTGTGTGTGTGTGTGTGTGTGTGTGTGTGTGTGTATGTGTGTGTGTGTGTGTGTGTGTGTGTGTTGTGTGTGTGTGTGTGTGTGTGTGTGTGTGTGTGTGTGTGTGTGTGTGTGTGTGTGTGTGTGTGTGTGTGCCTTGTAATGCTTCCCAGTCAAGTGTGCGTGCGCGTGTGTATGTGTGTGCATGTGCGTGTGTGCGCGCGTGTATATATATGTGTGTGTGTGTGTGTGTGTTGTGTGTGTGTGTGTGTGTGTGTGTGTGTGTGTGTGTGTGTGTGTGTGTGTGTGTGTGCGTGCGTGCGTGCGTGTGTGCGTGTGCGTGCGTGCGTGCGTGTGCGTGTGCGTGTGCATGCGTGCGTGCGTGTGCGTGTGTGCGTGGGGTCAAGTAATTTGTTTTATAATTTAAAGATGACCATGTACATCAAGACATCTATTAAAAAACTAAAGACAAAGAAAGTAAGCAAAAAAGCAAAACACTAATCAACACAAATGTGTGTATGTGTGTGCGTACGTGCGTGCGTGGGTGCGTGTATTTTTGTGTGTGTTTATATGTGTGCGTGCGTGCGTGCGCGCTCGCGTGTGTATGTGTGTGTTAGTTAGTGTGTCTGTGTCTGTCTATGTCTGTGTTTGTGCGTATCTCTCTCTCTCTCTCGGTCTCTCTCTCTCTCTCTCTCTCTCTCTCTCTCTCTCTCTCTCTCTCTCTCTCTCTCTCTCTCTCTCTCTCTCTCTCTCTCTCTCCTCGTCCTCTCTCTCTCTCTCTCTCTCTCTCTCTCTCTCTCTCTCTCTCTCTCTCTCTCTCTCACTCTCTCTCTTCTTCTCTCTCTCTCTCTCTGAATCTCTCTCTTCTCTCTCTCTCTCTCTCTCTCTCTTTTTCTCTCTCTCTCTCTCTCTCTCTCTCTCTCTCTCTCTCTCTATCTCTCTATCTATCTATCTATCTATCTCTCTGCATACGGGATCTGTGTATCCAAATATTAATAATCTGCCGAATGATACACGTTTTGTAATCTACCAAGGTTCGATAGAACCCCACGTGGTAATGAACAATCACATCCTGCTTTCTGTCGCTGACTCCATTTACTGAATATAGTGAAATAATCGTCTAAGTCAACGACTTTCTATACAGAGAACTAGCAGCTACGCCTTGCTTGCTACACTTCGCGGCAGGTTTTTTTCCTGGTGGAGGTTTGTTAGAAATGCCCATATAGAGAATCTCTCAGCAGACCAAATGGATTATGAATGGACAGTTTCCACAGACATTGTTTATGTATCTATTACTCATTTTCTCTCTGGTTCTGCATCTGTCTTTTCTTCATTTCGTTTCATTGCTTGTGCGTTCTTATCTCTTTTTTTATTCTCTCAGACAACTTAACAAAGTAATCTTTCTTCTTCTTTTTTTCAATTCCAAACGTACGCTATGTAATACCCTGTGCAACACTACAATTTGCAATGCATTACTTGAAATCTACTCTTAAAGAACTGCGAAGTAGGCCTACAACTCAGAATGTACGAGAAAAGTGCAATTTATTTGCAATGTGCCTTATCTATAGGACGATTTAAAGGGGCACCCTGACGGATGAGCCTCCGCATGAAACACGCCGAGATCACCTGGAAACCCCCACCCCCCCAGAGATCGCAACACACACAGATCGCAACACTCACTCCGCCCCGGCCTCCCAGAAATCAAACCGTCAAAATGGGCGACAGCCCCCTTGGCGGAGGTGAAGTAACCTTTCTTGTCCTTGTCGCGAACACAATAACTTCAAAGACCCACTGACCCAACAAGATTGACTCCCTTGTTGTTGTTGTTTTCTGGGTAAGTGTGACCCACATACAAGTTACCCCCATACACGATCGAGGCTGCTCTTTAAAGCGATGTCTCGTTTTCATGTATGGGGGAATTTGTATGGGAGTCCAACCTGGTCAAAATAAGATTTCTTACCAGCGAGAGAGAGGGAAACACGTGAAACCCGTGATTTTCACGCATGGATCTGGTGGGTCTTTAAAGAAATCAACTTGTGCCAGGTCTTTCACCCCCCTTCATCCTATGTATAAATAAATAACAGATATGTTTCCAGAAAGATACATTTCAGCTTGATGGTTGCACTTTCAAAGTCCACAAGCGTGCAAAAATAAATGAGTAGGTCTACACTATAAACACAAAGACTGGAACCTGAAGTAGGTTATCAGCCCCACATGGCCCAAAGGCCAAAGAGGGCGTAAAACATTATTTCTTCCTTGAAGTGGGTTATCAGTGAGTGACCCGTAGATAATGTATCCATGATTTAAAACAAGAAGAAGACAAAAACAATAATTATATGACATGAGAAAGAACTAAACAACAAGATTTTGTTATTTAACAAAATCTTGTTTGTTTGTTTATTTGTTTAAGTGACTGTAGTATAGCATGTAGGGGTTGTACAATGAACGCGTGTGTGTGTGTGCGCGCGGGGGAGGGGGGGCTTTTCAGAGGCCCTTCTGCTGTTCAGTTCTCCCTCGAATCTCCCTCTTCTACAAAGCCTTTCTGTTTTATCAGTTCTGTGTAGACATTCTTTCTTCTCTGAAGATCGTCTGCTGTCCAGCTCTCCCTAGAGTTTCTTTCTTCTCTGAAGACCTTCTCCTGTCCAGCTCTCCTTAGAGTTTCTTCTCTGCAGACCTTCTGCTGTCCATCTCTCCTTAGAGTTTCTTCTCTGAAGACCTTCTGCTGTCCAGCTCTCCCTAGAGTTTCTTCTCTGAAGACCTTCTGCTGTCCAGCTCTCCCTAGAGTTTCTTTCTTCTCTGAAGACCTTCTGCTGTCCAGCTCTCTCCCTAGAGTTTCTTTCTTCTCTGAAGACCTTCTGCTGTCCAGCTCTCCCTAGAGTTTCTTTCTTCTCTGAAGACCTTCTGCTGTCCAGCTCTCCCT
>CM065686.1:4352765-4357738 GCA_017654935.2 Phymorhynchus buccinoides
TTATAGTAAAGCAAAGGGATCATCATATTGACTGCGTCACCCGCCAGTCATTCAATAATAGTAAACAAAGGGATCATCATATTGACTGCCCCCGCCAGTCATTCAATTATAATAAACAAAAGGGATCATCATATTGACTGCCCCCGCCATTCATTCAATTATAATAAACAAAAGGGATCATCATATTGACTGCCCCCGCCAGTCATTCAATTATAATAAACAAAGTGGATCATCATATTGACTGCACCCGCCAGTCATTCAATTATAATAAACAAAGGGATCATCATATTGACTGCACCCGCCAGTCATTCAATAAACAAAGGAATCATAATAAACAAAGGGATCATCATATTGACTGCACCCGCCAGTCATTCAATTATAATAAACAAAGGGATCATCATAATGACTGCACCCGCCAGTCATTCAATTATAGTAAACAAAGGGATCATCATATTGACTGCACCCCACAGTCATTCAATTATAGTAAACAAAGGGATCATCATATTGACTGCACCCCACAGTCATTCAATTATAGTAAACAAAGGGATCATCATATTGACTGCACCCCACAGTCATTCAATTATAGTAAACAAAAGGGATCATCATATTGACTGCACCCCACAGTCATTCAATTATAGTAAACAAAGGGATCATCATATTGACTGCACCCGCCAGTCATTCAATTATAGTAAACAAAAGGGATCATCATATTGACTGCACCCGACAGTCATTCAATTATAGTAAACAAAGGGATCATCATATTGACTGCCCCCGCCAGTCATTCAATTATAGTAAACAAAGGGATCATCATATTGACTGCACCCGACAGTCATTCAATTATAGTAAACAAAGGGATCATCATATTGACTGCACCCGCCAGTCATTCAATTATAGTAAACAAAGGGATCATCATATTGACTGCCCCCGCCAGTCATTCAATTATAGTAAACAAAAGGGATCATCATATTGACTGCCCCCGCCAGTCATTCAATTATAGTAAACAAAGGGATCATCATATTGACTGCCCCCCAGTCATTCAATTATAACAAACAAAAGGGATCATCGCCAGTCATTCAATTATAATAAACAAAGGGATCATCATATTGACTGCACCCCACAGTCATTCAATTATAAAAAAACAAAAGGGATCATCATATTGACTGCACCCGCCAGTCATTCAATTATAATAAACCAAAGGGATCATCATATTGACTGCACCCACCAGTCATTCAATTATAATAAACAAAGGGATCATCATAATGACTGCACCCGCCAGTCATTCAATTATAACAAACAAAAGGGATCATCATATTGGACTTGCAACCCGCCCAGTCCATTCAAATTATAAATACAAGTCAAAAAGAATACTATATTATGAACAAGACACAGTGCGAGAGAGAGAGAGAGAGAGAGAGAGAGAAGAGATGGATACAGAGAGAATAGAGAAGAAGTAGTAGTGATAGATAGAGTTAGAGGAAGAGAGAGTGGGGGAGAGAGGAGAGAGAGAGAAGAGAGAGAGAGGAGAGAGAAGAGAGGGGGGAGAGGAGAGAGAGAGGAGAGAGTAGTGGGGGGGGGGGGGGAAGAGAGAGAGCGAGAGAGGAGTGGGGAGAGAGAGAGAGAGAGAGGAGAGAGAGAGAGAGAGAGATAGAGGGAGAGAGAGAGTGGGGGGAAGAGAGAGAGAGCGAGACAGAGGGGAGAGAGAGGGAGGAGGGGGAGGGGATGAGGAGATGGAGAGAGGCGATGATTGAGATCGATAGAGATGAGACGAGAGGAGACCAGAGAGTGGAGGAGAGAGAGAGGAGACGATTTCGGGGAGAGAAGAGAGAGAGAGAGAGAGAGAGGGGGGAGAGAGAGAGAGAAGAGTGGGGGGGGAGAGAGAGAGAGAGAGAGAGAGAGATAGGAGAGAGTGGGGGAAGAGAGAGAGAGAAAGAGAGATAGAGAGAGTGGGAGAGAGAGAGAGAAGAGAGATGAGAGTGGGGGGAGGAGAGAGAGAGAGAGAGAGACGAGAGAGAGAGTGGGGAGAGAGAGAGAGAGAGTGGGGAGAGAGAGAGAGAAAGAGAGAGAGGAGAGAGAGAGGGAGAGAGAGAGAGAGAGAGAGAGAGAGAGAGTGGGGGGGGAGAGAGAGAGAGAGGAGAGAGAGAGAGAGAGAGAGTGGGGGGGGAGAGAGAGAGAGAGAAAGAGAGAGGCGGGGAGAGAGAGTAGAGAAGAGAGAGTGGGAGAGAGAGAGGGAGATAGAGACTAGAGAGAGAGAAGGAGAGAGAGAGAGAGGGAGAGCAGAGAGAGAGGAGAGTGGGGACGAGAGAGAGAAGAGAGAGAGAGATAGACGAGAGAGAGAGTGGGGAGAGCAAGGAGAAGAGAGAGAGAGAGAGAGAGAGAGAGAGAGAGAGTGGGGGGAGAGAGAGAGAGAGAGAGAGAGAGGAGAGGGGGGAGAGAGAGAGGAGAGAGAAGAGAGAGAGGAGAGTGGGGGGGAGAGACGAGGAGAGAGAGAGAGAGAGAGAGGAAGAGAGAGAGAGTGGAGGGGAAGAGAGAGAGAGAGAGGAGAGAGAGAGAGAGAGAGTGGGGAGAGAGAGAGAGAGAGAGAGAGAAGAGAGAGTGGGGAGAGAGAGAGAGAGAGAGAGAGAGAGAGAGAGAGAGAAGAGAGTGGGAGAGAGAGAGACAGAGAGTGGGGAGAGAGAGAGAGAGCTAAGAGAGCGAGAAGAGAGAGAGGGAGAAGAGAGAGAGAGAGAGAGAGAGAGTGGGGGGAGAGAGAGAGAGAGAGAGAGAGAGGTGGGGGGAGAGAGAGAGAGAGAAGAGAGGAGAGAGTGGGGAGAGAGAGAGAGAGAGAGAGAGAGAGAGAGAGAAGAGGAGAGTGGGGAGAAGAGAGAGAGAGAGAGGTGGGAGAGGAGGGAGAGAGAGAGAGAGAGAAGAGAGAGAGAGAGAGAGAGAGAGAAGAGAGACGGAGAGAGAGAGAAGAGAGAGTGGGAGAGAGAGAGAAGAGAGAGAGAAGAGAGCGAGAGAGAGAGAGAGAGTGGGGAGAGGAGAGAGAGAGAGAGTGGGGGAGAGAAGAGAGAGAGAGAGAGAGAGAGAGAAGAGAGAGAGAGACGAGAGAGAGAAGAGAGAGGAGAGAGAGGGAGAGAAGAGAGAGAGAGAGGATGGGAGGTACTGCCTACAGGATTGATTGAACAAAGAAAGACTAGAAAGAGGAAAGAGAAACACAGAGAAAAAAATAGAGAAAAAACAAACATGATGAATGAAGGATTACCAATGAACGGTAAAGTCAAGATTGCCACCCCCCCTATAGACATTTCTGGGTTAATTGTATTTTTCCGTTTTTTTTTTGCCTTTCTTACCATACATATAAAGCTGTTATTTTAAGGAAACGTTTTAGCTAATAATCTTTTTGGAATACTAACGCCTATCATCCCGTAACCCTAGCCCATATCCTAAAAACCCTACCCCCCACCCCTATCAGACGGAAAAACGCAACGAACCACAACTGTGACAAACTCGCGTTGTATAACTGCAGTACATAGTGGGGAGGTGGGGGGGGGAGTGGGAGTGGGGGGTAGGGATTAGGTTTTACAGGAGGGCTAGGGTTAGGGTTAGTATTCAAAAAGGGAATTAGCTGAAAATGTTCTAAAAAAACAGCTTTAATGTATGGTAAGAAAGGAGCAAAAACAGGAAAAATACAATTAACCGAGAAAATGCAGGTGGTGGTGGGGGGTGGCACATCTTAATGAATGAGACAAGATAGAACGAACAGACAGACGAGACCAGACGAGACAGACAGTCAGAGAATTAACAAATTAGGAAACGTATAAGGATAATATAGTGGGGTAAAGGAAGGGGTGTATAGGTGAGAAGGGCCAGCCAGCGGAAAAAGGAAAATACTTCTGAAAGGGACATGTTTTACAATTGACATTTAAAAACCTGGGGAAACAGAAATGAACGTGGCGGCTCGTGTGGGTGTGTGTGTGTGTTTTGGTGTTGTGTGTGTGTTGGTGTGTGTGTGTGTGTGTGTGTGTGTGTGTGTGTGGTGTGTGTGTGTGTGTGTGTGTGTGTGGTGTGTGTGTGTGTGTGTGTGTGTTGTATGTGGCGTACGGTGCGTGCGTGTGTGTGTGTGGTGCGCCGGCTGTGCGCGCAGCGCTCGCATGTTTGGCCTAGGGTGACCTATCTCTCCTCTCTCCTTTGTGTTCCATGGTGCCCATCTTGAGGCCTCTATCCAAAAACGAATCTTCACGATTTCCTGTTCGGCAAATAATTGAACAACAGCAAAAAGTGGTGAAAACAACAGCGAGAGAGAGAGAGAGAGAGAGAGAGAGAGAGAGAGAGAGAGAGAGAGAGAGAGGAGAGAGGAGAGATAGAGAGGGAGAGAGAAGAGAGGGAGAGAGAGAGAGATAGTGGGGAGAGAGAGGAGAGAGCGAGGGAGAGAGCGAGTGGGGGGGGGAGGAGGGGGGAGAGAGAGAGAGAGAGGATAGAGAAGAGAGAGAGGGAGAGAGGAGAGAGAGAGTGGGTAGAGAGAAGAGAGAGAGAGAGAGAGAGGAGCGGAGAGGAAGAGAGAGGAGAGTGGGGGGGAGAGGTGGGGGGGGGGAGAAGAGAGAGGAGAGGAGAGAGGGAGAGGGAGGCGAGTGTGGGGGGGAGAGATGAGAGTAAGAGAGAGAGAGAGGGAGGAAGAAAGAGAGGAGAGTGGAAGAGAGTAGAGAGACGGATCGAGAGTGGGGGGGGGAGAGAGGAGAGGGAGAGTGAGCGGTAGAGAATGAAGAGAAGAGAGATAGGAGAGAGAGTAGTGTGGGTAGAGAGACGAGAGAGAGGAGAGTGGGGAGAGAGGAAGAGAGTAGATGAGGAGAGAGAGAGAGAGAGGGGAGGGAGAAGAGACAGAGAGAGAGAAGAAGAGGAGGGGGATAGGAGAGGAGGGGGGGGAGGAGAGTGGTGGGGAGAGAGGGGGGAGAGAGAGGTCATGAAGAGACGAAGATGGAGAGTCAGGAGGAGAGAGG
>CM065686.1:4360738-4368238 GCA_017654935.2 Phymorhynchus buccinoides
GCAATTCGTATAACAAGGATGCAAATAATGTAAAATGAGGATTATGCTTTTATATTCGCATTCTTTCTGAAAAAAGTTATTAGTTTTCACAATATGTTCAATAATAATGTCAAGGATATCTAAAGATAGTCCGTTTTGACTCAAGCCATCGTATTCAAAGTAAATGTGTTTGTAGATTTTCCGTACCTTTGTATACAATTGATTTGTGTTTCATTCTTTCGTTGATATTCGTACATCGATTATTATATTTAGCATGTTCAACTATTCATTCATTGACGTATTATATATCTATTTAGAGTAGGTGGGGTGCGCGAAGTGCGTGTGGGTTTATGGTGTGTGTGTGTAATGTTGTTTGCTTTTCATATCTTATGTTGATGCTTAATTGGTTTTTGTGTTGACTATATATAATTATATGTTCAATTGTGATAGGGGCTGCTGGCTATATCAGTAAAAGTCTTGTCGGTGTCGGTGTCGGTCGTCTGTCTGTCAGTCTCTCTCGCAGTTTCTTGCGTTCCCGGATTCCACCACTGTCCAGGGGACAAGATCTGCCTGCACCCAGTCAAAGTGTGCAACCACGAGGCTTTCTGCGCCAAGGACCGAACTCACAACCACCATCACATCAACTGCAGTATGTGGCTTACTGGAATAATTGTACAGGCTTTGGGTACCTACCCTTTTTCTTTTTAACCCTTTCATCACCACTGTCGCCTCTTGGCACCACAATGATTTAACACCAATGTCACTGAAAGGCATCAAATGAGGGTCTGTCAACCAATGACCTTATGTTCTTAATTTTGGGATGTAAGAATAGGCCCTATTTTATGCACGTCACAGAGGAATCCCCAATATTGCGGACGAAATATTTTCTCTACCCGGGTAAGTTTAATGGTAAATTCTGGCTAGCGCTAGCGTTGAAGGGGTACCGAATCAGACAAACAATTGGAAAGGACGGGGTTGAACAGGTGTGTCCTAACTATGAACTTTGTTTTTGTGGACGAAGCAAAGTCCAATTTAAACTTTTCCTTGATTATTACGTATTGTTCTTAAATGTATTGTGGGCATGGTTTATATCAAACAACTACAGGATGTATTGTCTAACAGCCACCTTGTGCCACGAGGAACGGTTCCCCTGTAACAATGGTATCTCCTGCCTGCCAAAACAATGGCTGTGTGATGGGGAGAATTGGTGTGGTGACCAATCCGACGAAGACCCTGAACAATGCGTAAGTGGTTGTCTTACAATTGAGAAGGAATCTCACTGTTCATTAGGTTTTAGCGCTAGTACGCCTATTTGTGTTTCTTTGTGTGGTGTCAGAAAGCTAACCAGGCACTACATCATTAATGGTGTGTGTGTTGCGTGTGTGTGTGCGTGTGTGTGTGTAGGTGTGTGTGTGTGTGTGTGTGTTGCTGTGTGTGTGTGTGTGTGTGTGTGTGTGTGTGTGTGTGTGTGTGTGTGTGGTGTGTGTGTGTGTGTTGATATGCAATTTGTGTGCGTAATTTCTCTAATCATGTTTGTGTGTGTGTGTGTTGTTATTGTGTGTGTGTGTATGTATGTCCGTTGTTTGTATGTTATGTATGTATGCAATTTGTGTGCGTGTATGTGTATGTGTATGTATTTAATTTGTGAGCGTGTGCGCGAGTGTGAGTGTGCGTGCGCCCACGGCCGCGCTTCTTAGCAAGTGTGTGTGTGTGTGTGTGTGTGTGTGTGTGTGTGTGTGTGTGAGGTGTGCTGTGTGTGTGTTATGTGTGGGTATATGTGCTTGCATGTGTATGAGTGCACATGTGTGCGCAGGAGAGATTGTGTTCGGCTAGAGAGAGGGTGTGGAGTGAGTGTGTGCGAGTATGTGTCTGTGAGTGTGAGTGCACGTGTGTGTTTTGTGTATGTGAGTTTGTGTATGTGAGTGCAGTGTGTGTGTGTGTGTGTGTGTGTGTGTGTGTGTGTGTGTGCGTGCGTGCGTGCGCGCGCGTGTTTGTACAAGTGTATGTTTTGTGTAAGTGTGTGTGCGTTTCAGTGAGCAATGTGTTTTCTGCGTGTTTGATGAAATGTGTGTGTGTCTGTGGGTCTATGTCTGTGTGCAAGAACGCGCTCACTCGCGTGCGTGCACGTACGTACGTGTGTGTCTGTTGTGCGTGTGTGTGCGTATGTGAGTGTTTCAATGCTGATTGTAAAGCGCTTTGTGCTCGACAAAAATATTATTATTATTATTATTATTATTATTATTATTATTATTATTATTATTATTATTATTATTGTTGTTGTTGCTGTTGTGTTTAGGTGTATTTGGTGTTTGGTAAGTCATTTGGTGTTTTCTGGTCAGAGTGGGTGAAGACCGACTGATATCCTGCTCTTTCTTTCCATTAAATCATTAATCTACCACACCCAGTCCCTCATAGACCAACGCCTCTCTATCTATCTGTCTCTCTCTGTGTCTCTCTCTGTCTCTCTCTCTCTCTCTCTCTCTCTCTCTCTCTCTCTCTCTCTCTCTCTCTCTCTCTCTCTCTCTAAGTGCTTATATTTATCTCATTACCCTGTATATATAAGCATTTTACACCGTCTGTACCGATATCTCATCTCGTTCTCTCTCTCTCTCTTTCTCTCTTTCTCTCTCTCTCTCTCTCTCTCTCTCTCTCTCTCTCTCTCTCTCTCTCTCTCTCTCTCTCTCTCTCTCCTCTCTCTTGTCTCTCGCCCCCCCCTTACACACACACACACACACACACACACACACACACACACACACACACACACACACACACACACACACACACACACACACACACACACACACACACATCAGCACAAGAAAGCACACACACATGCACAGAGAGAAAGAACGAGAGAGAGGGGGGGGGGGATGGAGAAGAGGGAGAGACAGACAGACAGATAGAAAGCCAGCCACGCACACACAGTCATACAGACTGAAACAGACACAGAGGCTGAGACAGATTCAAACGTCTTTTTATTGAGCAAGTGACCATTATGAACACGCTGAAGCTTGGACCTTCCCACGATTTCTCCAAATACAGTGGACCTAATTCAACTCGTATTGTTTGATGTTTTTCTTCCAGAAACTCTATGGTCGCGGCCCTCTTGTTGGCTAGGCTGACAAACCACCCAACAACATCCATCCCATCATGCTGGCTAAGACTTCAGAAAAAGAAAAACCCGCAACAGTTCCACACTGCTCTTACTATTCTGGTACTTCTTAAACACTGCTACTGCTTCAGAGGACACATCCATATATAAATTGTTTCTATCATTGAATAATTATTATTATTATTATTGTTGTTGTTGTTGTTATTATATTATTATTATTATTATTATTATTATTATTATTATTATTATTATTATTATTATTATTATTATATTCAGAATCACCTATAAATAAATACACGAAAACACATGACTATGCGTTCTGTGTGTGTGTGTGTGTGTGTGTGTGTGTGTGTGTGTGTGTGTGTGTGTGTGTGTGTGTGCCGTGTGCGTATGTGCGTGTGCGTGTGCGTGCGTGTGTGTGCGCGCACGCGCGCGCGCGCGCCGCGTGTGTGTGTGTGTGTGTGTGTGTGTGTGTGTGTGTGTGTGTGTATGTGTGTGTGTGTGTGTGTGTGTTTCGTTGTTGTTTTTTCTCTGAACACGATGTCTGCATATATCCGCGCTTCTTCTGTAGTCATCAGACGAGATAATAAAATGGTCGTATCAAAGGACTACTGTTTGGTGAGTGTTTATGAAAGGGTATAAAGAAAACGGGTTATTGTGAACTAATTTATTGTGCAAAATTAGCACCCACTCTTCTCCAGATATCTCTACAGTTTCTCTCTGAAAACTTCCAACTCTCGGACTGTAGCTATTTTTAAGTCAATTTGTTTTTTGGGTTTTATAATGTACTCAAACAGCAGAAACTCACAGGCAGACAAGCTGTCAGAAAGCACATTCTTCTCTTCTTCTTCTTCTTCTTCTTCTTCTTCTTCTTCTTCTTCTTCTTCTTCTTCTTCTTCTTCTTCTTCTTCTTCTTCTTTCTTCTTCTTCTTCTGCGTTCCCAGGCCATATGGCCATAATGGATAAGGTACGTATGTGTCCGGTTTTCAGTTTTCACTGGTCTCCCCACTGCGTACAGCCGACACATTCCGATTTCGGAGGAGCTCAAAGGAGAAAATTGGGAAGATTGTTTTGAAACAAAAGGCAGGAGAATGGGCCAACGAGGCAGGAAACATAGTAGATGACAGAAAGCAAAAGGGAAAAGGCAGAGTCAAAGAGAGTGAAAGATTAGTGGAAGCTACAAGCACAGACTTTCCAGAAGGTGGGTGAACTATTTGTACGAAAGAGCCCCCGGGTATCCCCACGGGGAAAAGGCACAGTCAAACGCAGAGAAACACACAGGCTCAAAACGGGATTCCGAGGAGGCAAGAGAAAACATGTCTGAAAAGGGTCAGCCACACTGCATACAATGCGATGCGATTGCGATGCGATTTGACATTTGTGAGGCGTGATTGATGTGAAATCCCACTGTCTAAATGAATCTGATGAAATCCCACTACCTTCGTTCACTACGTGTTGTAGTAGTCCCCCGTACACGAATCTGATGAAATATCCATATTTCGGTATCAGATTGATTCTTGTGTTGGGGTCAACATGAGCATTATAGTGAACGAAAATAATAGAGTTGTTTTTAGACGGAAGTATTTCAGGTGAATCATGGCTCACAGACATCGTCACATCATCGCATCGTACGTAGTATGTCTGGACCTTAAAAAACTAAAACAATTTGTTTCTTTTTTTTTGGTATTGACCTAAAAAACACCATTAAGTGCAATGTCTGAATGTCTCTCTCTCTCTCTCTCTCTCTCTCTCTCTCTCTCTCTCTCTCTCTCTCTCTCTCTCTCTCTCTCTCTCTCTCTCTCTCTCTCTCTCTCTCGCTCTCTCTCTCTCTCTCTCTCTCTCTCTCTCTCTCTCTCTCTCTCTCTCTCTCTCTCTCTCTCTCTCTCTCTCTCTCTCTTATCTGTCTTTCTTTCGTAAAATACACACACGCACACGCACGCACACGCACGCACACGCACACGCACGCGCGCGCACGCGCACACTCACACACGCACGCACACACACACGCACACACACACACACACACACACACACACACACACACACACACACACACACACACACACAGTATAAATGCACGCAAGCACGCCCGCATATATATTTATACGAATTCAAGATCATTGTGAATGTTCTTCGTACCTGCTGTTTTCTATTCTTCAACTTAAGAAACGAACTAATATTTAAATTCTGAAAGGAACGACACTTCTCAGAATATAGCGGAAAACAATAAAATGCCTCTTTTTTCAATGACATACAACAATCGAAGTAAAGGGCAATGGTATCATGACATTTGAAACGAGTGTCCTTCCACTTGGCCAATCATTATTAAAGCTTCTTTGTCTGTATGACAAGTTGGATGTATTGATATTTTCTTCATTTCCCCTATTTAATTTTGCTCATTTTCTTTCTATTTGTCTAGCTGTCTTTGGGGTTTTTTCCTAACCCAATGTTGTTGATCTTCGTATAGAATTATTCTTTATCTACGCAATACTTTGTCAGCACATAATTTTAGCTGAATGAATGATAGTACCTTCTGACTTTCACCTGAGAAGAATTATAGTACCTTCTGGCTTTCAATGAGAGAAGAATGTACCTTCTGGTATCATGACCTGTTGTCCTTCTGACTTGGCCACATTCTGACGTTCACCTGAGCCCTTCTGATTTGCCCAGATGATAGCAGCCCTGACAATGATTTTGAGTGAAGAAACTTTCTAGAAGAATGATGACCTGGGCCTGTTTACCTGATTGATAGTACCTTCTGATTTCACCTGAGAAGAATGATAGTACCTTCTGCATGATAGTACCTAACTTAGAAGCTCGATTCCCTTCGCAGTCCTGATATTTTGAGTGAAGATTTAAGGTAGGACTTTTCACGTTGAGAAGAGTACCTGATGTCAAATCATAGCTCTTAATTTGCCCAAATCGCATGCTAAGTCTCATGCTATCTCTAACGTGAATACAGGCCCTGGCCAACAGGATGGAAGGTCTCCAAGGAATACATAGCTTCCCTTCTTGGGTTGTCAGCACAAGCGGTTCTGTAGCAGGCAACGACAGCTTAATATTTCACCTCTAGTGCTTTGTCGTGGTGTTTCTAAAGCTAATGAGCCGCATGGCTGGTGGAAAAAAACTAAGAGAGGAGAGGGGTGAGCTAGAGACTTCAGACTTCAGACTTCAGAAACTTTATTTTACAAGGATAAGAAGTTAGGCTGGGCCTAGCCTTCCATTCTGTCCTTGGTTCTAAGTATGCAATACATAACTAATACTATAAATGAACATTGAGACACAGGAAAATCGCCAACAGAAACAAGAATTAACAGTAATATAGCAACGACATGGTAGGCAGAGCATCAACATCAGCAATAAAAACTAACAGATTAGAAAACTAACCAACCGAATAAACAAACAAATAAATAAATGGAAAACACCTCTTTCACTACTATTTACTTCTTCTACTACCATTACTACTACTACTATTACTGTCACTACCACCATCACCACCATCGCCACCACACCACTACTACTACTACCACCACCACTACTACTACTACTACTACTACTACTACTACTACTACTACTACTACTACTACTACTACTACTACTACTACTACTACTACTACTACTACTACTACTACTACTACTACTACTACTACTACTACTACTACTACTACTACTACTGTTACTACCTCCACCACCACCACCATCACTACTACTACTACCACTACTACTACTACTACTACTACTACTACTACTACTACTACTACTACTACTACTACTACTACTACTACTACTACTACTACTACTACTACTACTACTACTACAGTGCCACAGTAATATAACAATGACACGGTACGCAGAACATCACCATCGGTAATAAGAACAAGCAAAACAGAAACCAACCGACCAAACAAAGAAATAAATGAAGAGAGAGAAAAAAGAGAAAAAAGACTTCCACCACAATTTACTTCCCCACTATTACGACTACTACTACTACTACTACTACTACTACTACTACTACTACTACTACTACTACTACTACTACTACTACTACTACTACTACTACTACTACTACTACTACTAATAATACTACATCTATAGAGAGAGAGAGGGGAGACTAGAGAGAGAGAGAGAAGCAGAGAGAGAGAGAGAGAGAGAGAGAGAGAGAGAGAGAGAGAGAGAGAGACAGACAGACAGACAGACAGACAGACAGAAAGAGACAGAGACATATAGATATAGAGAGAGAGATAGAGGGAGAGAGGGGGGGGGGGGGCAGAGAGAGACAGAGACAGATACTGAGAAAGACAGCGATAATACTATTACAGACAGACAGAGGGGGGAGAGCGAGACAGAGAGAGAGAGAGTGGAGAGATAGAGAGAAAGGGAGAGAGAGAGAGAGAGAGAGAGAGAGA
>CM065686.1:4373993-4376493 GCA_017654935.2 Phymorhynchus buccinoides
GTTTTGGCACATGGTCGTCACCATCCCCGTCATATATGTGGCAAATTTTGAGGCAATCGTTACAGCAAATACGGAGATCGGGTGCTGAATGGCCGGCGGAATGCGCGTTTTCGCCATTTTGCAAAACCGCGCAAATTGACACGGCCAACTCGGTTGCCGTTGCCATCACCCCGTCAGGGCTCACAGCAAATTTGAAGCGAATCAGTGGAAAAACGGCGGAGTTATAAGGCACGTTTTGTGTTTCAGACAGACAGGACAGACAGACACACACACACACATACGGAAACTTGGCTTTTTACTATATGATTATTTTGACTGCAGTGTGGTGTTTTAGAGCATGATTGTATTAATTGCCAATGTTGTCTGTGTACAGAGACAAAGCCTGTCGGCGAAAGCTTCAAATAAAAAGAAGATTGGGTGACTGCCAACAGAGCCATGATTGGATTTGTCTTTTATTGTGTGATTGCTCTGTTCTACTGTGGTGCGGTGCCTTGCCTTCGAGAGGGGTGTGAAGCCTTTTTGTATCATACTATAGATATATAATTAATATATGTGATATAATATATATATATTATTATACATCTGAAAAAAAAAAAAAAAATAAATCCTTTTTGTGAAGTTTCTAATTTTTTATCCAAGCTTTCGAGGGGGTAACCCCTCTTTTTTCAAGGTACAGAACTGACAAAGGTAGAAACACCACGTAAAAAAGACTTATGACGTAGAACGATGACATTCCATAGAAACTAAGCCAACTAAAATGAATGTATCCTTAAACTTTATCATTGCCTTGTCAACACTCCCCCCCCCACCCCACCCACCCCCAACACACACACACATATCACCCTCTCCCTACCCTATCTCCTTTCACTATAAAAAGTGAAAATGTAGGATAAGTGTATACATAAGTGTATAAGTGTATATATATATATATAAACGTACAAGGATTGAAGAAGAAAAAACAACCACACCATTAAACTTTCCTCATATATATAGTTTGCTTTAATAAAACTTTGTTTGTGTCCAATGTATCAGTTTGTGAACCAAAGAAAGAAACTGAATAACTTTAATTTTAACTTTACGATTTGTTCGCGTTGGATGGATGGAAGTTCAGTTTTTAACGTCGCGTATCGGCTTTCGCCATGTACGACGGGGCTGAACAAACCAACCAGGTTATAAACAAAAAATTATGTTCCCGAATCACTGTCTACAGCCAAAAGGCCGAGAAGCGATACAGAATGATTTGTTCTGTGTTCTGAAAAGAAACTATATAATGTGACCCTCTTTCTCTCCAGATCCCTAGGTATAAGCTTTCAACTGTTGGTCGGCGCTCTTTTGCTGTCTCAGGACCGACCTCCTGGAACAAAAGTCCTCTTTCCCTCCGTTAGCGAACGTCCCTCTCAGCCTTCAATTCTAACATCAAAACCCACCTGTTCCCCGTCATTGAAGGCTCCACTCTCTTTCTCTTCTCTCTCTTGCCTTTAGGTCTGTTTCTGCTGTATACCATTTATGTCAAACGTGTGTGTTCGCTTTGTATTGCGTTTTTGTTTGAATGCGTTATGAATGCTAACGTGTGTGTGCGCTTTGATTGATTTGATTTCTATCAAGATTCAGCGCAGTTATAAATACCAGTATGTTGTTGTGTGTGTTAGTTTTATTTTGTTTGTTGGTGGTGTGTGTGTGTGTGTGTGTGTGTGGTGTGTGGGTGTGTGTGTGTGTTGTGTGTGTGTGTGTGTGTGTGTGTGTGTGTGATGTATGTGTGTGTGTGTGTGCGCACGTGAGCAGTCCTTATGTGTGTGTGCATCATGTGTCGTGTGTGTGTGTGCATGTGTGGCATTGGGTGTGATGAATGTGTGTTGAGTGTGTGTGTGTGTGCGGTGTGGTGTGTATGTGTGATTTGGTGTGTGTGGTGTGTAAAGTGTGAGGTTTAAGGTATGAAAGCAAATTATATATATACATAAGAGAAAGTTAATGGTTGTTGTTTTTTTTTCTTCTTCAATTTGTGATCGTTTATATATATATATATATATATAGTTTGCTTTGATAAAACTTTTCTGTGTCCAATGTCTTTATTTGTGAACCTCAGAAACAAAACCAGTTAACGTTTAACTTTGAGTAATGTTCCGTGTTAAAAAAAAAACACCAAAAAACAAAAAAAAAAAGGCATAAGGCACTGAACCCTCCCCCATTGGAGAGAAAAGTAAAGTCAGCACAATGTTGTTGTTTGGTTTGTTTGTTTTTTCTTTTTCTTTTCTTTTTTCTTCAGTTTTGAACACGGAACATTACTCAAAGTTAACGTTAACTGGTTTTGTTTCTGAGGTTCACAAATAAAAGACATTGGACACAGAAAAGTTTTATCAAAGCAAATTATTCTGCATTTTCAAATGCACTAACTTTTTCAGTCCTTCAGAGTAGGGGTACGGAGCTAGGCTATTCACTGAGATTTGTCTTTCATATTAGATATATATATATATATATATATATGTGTATATATATAATATGT
>CM065686.1:4378993-4389058 GCA_017654935.2 Phymorhynchus buccinoides
ATTATATATATTGATGGAGTGCAAACTCCCAGTCAGTTATATCTCAAGAGTATTAAAGAAAGGAACTCTCTGTCTCTCTCTCTCTCTCTCTTTCAATCTCTCTCTCTCTCTCTCTCTCTCTCTCTCTCTCTCTCTCTCTCTCTCCCTCCCGTCTCTTCTATCGTCTTCTCTCCTCTCTCTCTCTCTTTCTCTCTCTCGGTCTCTCTCTCTTGGAAGAATGGGCCCGGCCCAAAATCTTAATCCTTATGTAATAAAGTATAAAAGTCTTCAATCTCTTCAGTCTCTCTCTCTCTCTACTCTCTCTCTCACTGCTCTCCGTCTCTCTCTGCTCTCTCTCTCTCTCGTCATCTCTTCTTCTTCTCTTCCTTCTTCTCTTGGGGCCCCACGATCATTACATTGATCATTCTGGCACCCTCAGGAAAAAAAAAAAGACTGAAAAAAGGGGGGTCGGTTCCATTCCCCCCCTTGATACACTAAAGAGGCTAGGCTGCGATGCGTGGACATAGGGGTGTAAATATCTCTCTTTCTCTCGTTCGTATCTCTCTCTCATCCAGTCTCTCTCACCTCCATCGTCCGTCTTCTCAGCTCTCTCTATCTCTCGTCTCTCCTCTCTCTCTCTCATGGCTCTCTCTCTCTCTCTCTCTCTCTCTCTCTCATCATTGGAAGAATGGGCCCCGGCCCAAAATCTTAATCCCAAATTCCAGATGTAATTAAAAAATCAGTCTTCAGAGGTCATTAGTTCCTTCTCCTCTCCTCTCTCTCTCTCTCTCTCTCGGTCTGCACACTCATTCTCTCGTCGTCTCTCTTCTCTCATCTCTCCGCACGCGCTCACAAAACTTGCCAGCGCACACAAACGCACACGCGCTACAAAACACAGACACAACACACACACACACACACAACACACAGACCACACACACAGAGACAACACACACACACACATCACACACACACACACACACACACACACACACACACCACACACACACACACACACACACACACACACACACACACACACACACACACACACAGACACACAACACACACACACACACAACACAGAAGACACAACACACACACAGACACACACACAGAGTGAAAGGTGGTTCACGTAAACGGCCTCCCTTATCTGTGGTCCACTCTGAGGGCGGCCAATATGTGTGCCATCTTTCACCTACGCTTGTTGTAAACTGGTTGACAGACAGTGGATCTTATTGCTCGTTCACTTCTTTTTTTCTGATCATTTTGAATTTATGTTGTGTATGTATGAATGATTCATGTTAGCTATGTCCTCTACCTTATATACATGGCCCTCACAGGAGGGGACTCCGTATTGAATACCTCAATATCAATAGTGCGAGAAATAAGACCGATGAAATAGCTACAATAGTACATAACAACGGTAACCATTTTCACTTATTTTGTATAGCCGAGTCCTGGTTAACTAATGCAATACCTGATTCCCATATGTCCATGCCTAACTATGACATGATTCGCTTAGATCCCATGGCACCCCGTTCAACCGGCTTACTTTTATACTGCACCCGTTCCCTAACGCTCTAAAGAAAACCTCACCTAGACAATCACAGCATAGAAAGCATTTGGGTTGAAATGAGTTTAAGAATTATAAGCTGATCCTGGTAGGGTTTCTCCATAGAAACCCTGCCGAAAAAGCTGACTGGTATGACAGATTCAATTCAATGATGGATGCTGCAATCCTTGAATCGAAAGAAATATTCCTTTTTGATGATTTCAATATTGATCTAACATTGCCCGGGACTAAATAGAACAAACGATGGACATCGACATTACATCCCGTACCACCGATCATTCAAAAACTCTCATCGACCACATTATTTTATGTCACCGGTAAAGCCAACGTCTGTCAAGCTACTATCTGATGAAAACCTTACTAATACTACTAACCCATGAAAAGACTACTATTTCTTTTCAGCAGTTAGTCGTAACTTACTACTAACTGAATGAATACGACTAACTGCTGAAAGAAATAGTAGTCTTTTCATGGGTTAGTAGTAATACTAAGGTTTTCATCATATAGTAGCTTGGCTTTACGACTATCTAGTGAAATGATTCCTGTTGGAAATTATGTCTCTCTCTCTCTCTCACTCTGCTCTCTCTCTCTCTCTCTCTCAATTTTCGTCGAGTCTCTCTCTCTTTCTCTTTCTCTTTCTGTCTCTCTCTCCTCTCTCTCTCTCGCCTCTCTCTCTCTCTCTCCTCTCTAACCACTAGACACTGGTCACTTTGGCCTACTTTTTTATTGTTTGAATGTAATTAGTGTATTAGGGAGATGCATACTTTCAATGATGTACTGCTTATTGTTTTTTATAGATATTATCAATTAAAGTCTTACTTGTTTGCGTTATGCGGGGGGGGTTTTCCCCCCCCCCCCCCGGTCGGTTGTTTAATTAATTGTTCAAAGTCATGTAAACTATAGAGGTTATGCCATGTTGGTTTTGCTTTTAATAAGTCGATGTTAAAATCTCCCAATATTATTTGTTTCACGATCTAGCATTGTAATATTATCCATTAAAGAGTTAAAGCTATCGTACCAATCTGATGTTTCTGCTGGAGTTCTGTATATGAAACCTATTATCAGTGGTTTACTATGTTTTAGTGTAATTTCGATCCATAAAGATTCAACAGAATTTGAAATAATGTTATCAAGCTTCTTGCACTTTAATGAAGATGCTAAATACAAAAGAAGGCCTGTGGATTTGGGTTTGTGCGGATCTAATCGTATAATCTGATACCCTGGCATGCTAATATCTGCATCTGTTATGTGTGACGATAAGCGGGATTCCGAGAAACAAAATAGGTTAAAATTGTTACCATTATTTTGGAGTATTGTGCCAATGTCATCTGCCTTATTCCTGGCATTATTAATATTAAGATAGCCAATACGAAGGCCGTCAATGTGTGTGTTTGTGTTGTGTGTGTGTGTGTGTGTGTGTGTGTCGTGCGTGCGTGCGTTGCGTGTGCGTGCGTGCGTGCGTGCGTGCGTGCGTGCGCGTGCATGCGTCATGTGTGTGTGTGTGTGTGTGTTTGTGTGTGTGTGTGTGTGTGTGTGTGTGTGTGTGCAGTACAGTGGCTTCTAAGAAAGTCACTCAAAGTTTCATTTTTAGATATTCTACCACAAACGGACTGACTGTTATTCAACAAGTGTTCATGCATGTACGGCGTTGTGAATGGAGTACAGTGGCTTCTAAGAAAATCACTCAATTTTTCATTATCACAAATGTAGATATACACACAAACTTTATTTTCTCAGACCTCGTAATAATCTTTTTAAATATATTTTTATATACTACGGGGGTATGGCCTGGAAGCTTGCAAATTTCTGCTGAATACTCTTAGTGGATTTAATAGTATATTTTAGAGTTCCAGTGGTCTATGGAAGTTGTTTTCATGAAATACTTCATCGTAGTCATCAGTCCAGAGCCAAGCGGTTTTAACTCCTGAGAACCTTTCACTACAAATTGACAAAAAATGGCATGCCACCCATGAGAGTCCACTGGAGAAAAGTGCATTGTGATTTATGACACATCAAACATGTTTTTTCGAAAATGCAATGATCAAGAAATGTCTGGATTTGGTTTGAAATATTGCCCCAAGTGAGCATATTTTAAGAAACCCCACCCGTGAAGGTCTCTCTGCTTGTATTTTCGGCCTGTAGGCTAATGACTGTCCAGTCCAGGAAGACCATTCTATAAGAGGACGACGTCTTCCATGTAGCAGATCGAAAATCCACCAGTAGGCCTACAGTGAGAAAACCCCTTACCCATTCTTTTCTCCATAGGGTTCAGGCTGGCCAAGGGCAGAACCATCAGAAAGAGGAACAGCACTCCAAGTTTGAACATCGTCATTCTCCATGAAGGACCCACACAGCAAGGTTAATGAACCAATTGTTACATTTTGTACGAAATGTGGCAACATTTTAACACAATTCTCGGCAAGCTTTCATTAAGCTTACAGAAGTAAATGAACCAAATCCCACAGTGTTGCTTTCAAGCAATTCAAAACAAAATTCGTTAGTGTGTTTATAATTAATAATTTTATACAAGTCAATAATCACAACACAACTGGACACGCGTGCAAACTACAGCTCATTAGCATGCCTCGCAATATTGCTATCAATGAAAATAGCAACCTTTGCATTTCAATTTAAAAACAGCAAACGATTCCGAATTTGACCGAGTTTTCAGAATGCAAGGTGCTTGGAAAATGAGTATAGATGAATGGGAGATTGAAGTGAAAATGTTTGTCCCTTCCCCATTTCTTTTTCACACCCATCACCCATATTAACAAATGTCACGGACACAATGGAACAAAGCAAAGAACAATCAAAGTACTCAAATTGTAAAGTATCAATTACGTAGCCTTTTAATTACCTTCATCTACTTTACTATCAATATGTTTTTAACTCCATTTTTGTTTGTGGCTCAATCCACAAACCTATAACTCACTTTGTCGGTCGGTCGGTCTGTCGGTCGGTCGGTCCAAAATTGTCGCACATATTAACAAAATTGTCGCACTTCAAATCGAGGCTGCACTTCAAATTGAGGCTGCTCTTTAACAAAAAGAGTAAGCAAACAAAAATATTAAAGGGTAACTAAATCCTGACACGAGAGAATATAACTAAACTGTGTAGGTTGGAGTTACCTAAAGACTCACAAATCGATTACTTCCCCATCAAGTCGTCCTTGCAACGAAAGTCGAAATATGAAAGAAATACAAGAGGACTACCAAGTCCGGAGTCTACAGGCTTTCATTTTGATTTGATTTTATATTTCATTCTTTCACCATGTTTTCAACTACTATTTTTTCTTCAGCTTCACTCCTAACATTTTTCACCATAATGCTTTGAACAGTTTTGTATTCTCTTCAACAAGGTTTTCATTTTTTAGCCATAATGTTATCAACTACCTTTTTCTCTTCAACGTGGCTTTCATTTTCTTCACCATATGTTATCAACTACCTTTTTCTCTTCAACAGGGCTTTCATTTTCTTCACCATAATCTTATCAACTACCTTTTTCTCTTCAGCGTGGCTTTCGTTTTATTCATCATATCTTATTAACTGCCTCTTTCTCTACAACAGGGTTTTTCATTTTCTTCACCATATGTTATCAACTACCTTTTTCTCTTCAACATGGCTTTCCATTTCTTCACCATATGTTATTAACTGCCTTTTTCTCTACTTCAACGTGGCTTCATGTTCTTCACCATATGTTATCAACTAACTTTTTTCTCTTCAACATGGTTTCCATTTCTTCACCATATGTTTTCTGCTAACTTTTGTTTTATCTTCAACGTGGCTTCGATGTTCTTCACCATATGTTATCAACTAACTTGTTTCTCTTCAACATATCCTTTTAAAAAAATGTCACCTTCTGCTATCGTTTGCTCTTCAACATGGTTTCCATTTCTTCACCATATGTTTTCAACCAACTTTTTTTTATCTTCAACGTGGCTTCGATGTTCTTCACAATATGTTTTAAACTATCGTTTTCTCTTCAACATGGCTTTAATTTTTTTCATCAAATGTTTTCAACCAATTTTAACTGACCTTAGTTCTCTTCAACTCCTTGCAAGGCTCTTGCTGTGGTTGTGAGGTTGGAGGATGAAGAAAAGTGTGTTTACTTCTTCACAGCTCAGAAACAATTGTGGAGAAGTTGACAGGGACACAGTCTACATAGGCATGAGATGCTGGCGTGGTGCTTTTTCATTGGTCGCTGATGCATATCCCGCTCGTCACCTCTCTTGCGCGCGGCGTCTTGTCTTTATTTCCGTTGGGTTTTCATTGGTTTAACATCGCAGAAAGAAAAAACAACACTAATTTTAGATTGTTTGTATTACATGCTGGCTGAGCCCTCGCACAACTTTGAGTGGGAGTTGTTAAAAACAAATCATGTCAATGTTCTCACACATGTTAATACAGTCCAACACATATTTTTTCCATTCAAACCTAACACTTCTGAATAAGAAAAGCTTCGACCATATGACACAAGGTACACTCTGCGTTGTATAGAGGTTTCACTGAATGCTTTATTGGGAATGTGTACATGCATTTCAGGCCCTTTATTTAAATGGCTTTTATCACTGGTTGACATTAGCCTGTAGAAAGGGCCAACAGTAAATGAGAGCTGTACTATAAATGATATTCTACAGTATTGGAATATCATGCTGCAGCTTAGTCTTTCGTGGAAGACTATGACTTCTCGAACGAGGGGGCCCTTGCACCGGCTCTGGTGCTACAGCCAACGGGATTGGTTGGCCTTTGGGGACCTTCCCCAACGCCAACTCTGTCCTCAAATCCCTTTGGCCGATAGAGTGGGGATGTACCCTGGGCAAGACATATCCACTATAAACTAATTCTTGCCCAGCCCGCCAGAATAGTATCTGCCCCCTCTGCTATCTGGCAGTCATTGTCGGAAACGACAGACAGGCAACAACATGCATTTCGACTGATCTAGATCGAAACGATAGTGAATGTTTGCTTTGTGGATTAAGTTCAATGGAAATAAGACAGTGTGGGTAGGCGTGTGGTTAGAAGCTTACACAGATGAACAGAAAATACACTGTCAAGAGGATGTGTGGTGTGTGTGTGTGTGTGTGTGTGTGTGTGTGTGTGTGTGTGTGTGTGTGTTGTGTGTGTGTGTGTTCCGTCGCTCATTTCGGCCTCCTCTTCTGGATCTCCGTGCTTTCTTTGCATTTGTGGCGATTCCAAAATGTTTCAGTGTAGCGGTGAGGGAGGGAGAGGGGGCAGTGCGGGTATTGAGAGAAAGTAGCTGAAGGCGAGAATACTGGAAAAGAGGGGTGAGATAGTTTTGATCGCACCACACGGTCACACTGTCAACTGGGTCACGACACACGGCCACTGCTGGTGCAGTGAACACTGGTTAAAAATATCCGGCTTGCCACAGCAAGGAAGGTAAACATGGAAGAGAAGAAAACAAAATGAAAAGTCGGAGAATCAGAAAAAGTCCTGTTTCTCGCGCCTCAGGTGGAAACATGGCACAAAACTTATACCAAAATGTAGCCCATTCCATGACGAATTACACAACCACAAATATTCCAAGAAATTATGAAAATAATCCATATAAATATCAACAAAAACGAAGAGCATGTAGACAACGCCTGTTAGGGCGCGTGAGCAGCAACTCACAACTCCCATGTAACAGGGAATACCATGTAATTGTCTGAAAGGGGAATATAACTGAAATCTATCTTTTGTAGAAACAATTGACTCCACATGTAAATTATTATCAATTAATCTCTGCTTAAAGAGTGACAGGAATGATTTAACGTGTTCAACCCCTTGATGTTCCCATACGAAGCCAAAGCCTTGTCTGTATAATGTGTAGCAAATTCTACTTACCCAAATCTTTTTATCTTGGCAGTGAAGACTATAGAGCATATTATAGGCTTTTGGGGGTTAGCGACTTTCTTCCACTCTTGTTAGCTTTAACCAGTATCTTATAGAGTTAGTAACGTTTGAATATAGTTATATATTACAGAGGGTATCTTCCGGATTTGCTATATACAAGGGCAGTTGGAGTTTTAATACTTACGTTCAGTAGTCTTTTTATACCGTATCGATGGACTATCTCAATGACTGGATGATTTGCAGTTAGACCCCAAACCTCTGAGCCATAAGTTAGCATTGGTTGTATCTGAGCATCAAATATTTTAAGAAAGAGTTTAGGAGAATTATTACCGAAAGACCAGAGAAATTTCAGAATGCCAAGTAGACTTTTCTTTGCTTTGATTGCCATCTGTTCTAACGAATATGAAAAAGTTGATCCTGATAAAAAAAATCAATCCAAGGTATTTATATTGATTAATTACTTCTATTTTAACTCCGCCATAAACCCAATTTTCCCTGGAAGCAATGTGGCCTCCTTTTCTGAAAATAACTATTTTTGATTTTTCATGATTAACAGTAAGGTGGAGTTTACTAGCAGTGGTATGTAATATATTCAGCTGGTGCTGAAGACCTTGATGGTGGTGGAAAGAAGGACAACATCATCAGCAAATAGCAAGGATTCGAATAATGTCAGGGGATAGAGTAACCCCATGTTTGCCAGACTAAAGAATGTCGTTTGCGAGCTCGTTTATGAATAAAGCAAATAATATGGGACTACAATTGTCCCCTTGTTTTAAACCGCGGGGGCACATGAAGGCTTCTGTAACATTAATATTGGAATGAACCCTAGCTTTAACTACTCACAAGCTTTCTTTCCCAAAACCCCATAACAATTTGTACAAATCAAGCTTGACATACTCTGGAGGATGTACATGGAATAACTTGCCATCTTTTTTAAAATCATGCCCTTCAAAGTTAGCTTTTAAACATAATTTGAAAATGTATTTGTTTGATAAATTGTAACCTAATGTGTCATGGAATTCTTTGTACATATGTTCATACTCTGGTTTTTAAGAGCCGATATATTCTGCACATTGTGTATGTGCTGCTTTGCACTTTAGGGCGAAGCGACACTACGATACGCATTCATGTGACTTTGTTTTCTTGATATGCCTTTTCTTTTCGCCTAAAATGTGAATGGTGTGTGTGTGTGGTGTGTGTGTGTGTGTGTGCGTGTTTGTGTGTGTGTGTGCGTGCGTGTGTGCGTGTGCGTGCGTGCGTGCGTGCATGCGTGCGTGCGTGTGCGTGCGTGGCGTGTGTGTGTGTGTATGTGTGGTGTGTGTGTGTGTGTGTGTGTGTGTGTGTGTGTGTGTGTGGTGTTTGCGCACGCGCGAGTGTGTGTTTCTGCATTTGTAATTTTGTATGACTGACTCTCTCTCCTCTCTCCTCTCTCTCCTCTCTCTCTCTCTCTCCTCTCTCTCTCTCTCTCTCTCTCTCTCTCTCTCTCTCTCCGTCATTTCGGTGTCTCTGTTCTATCTGTCATTTGTCGCAGTCATTTTTCCCCCCAACTGTTTCCTCTCCTCTCCCTTTCCACTACGATTACTGTTGTCAGTATTATGTACATGATTATGGTATTGTGCTTGCGGAACATAATAATATTTATGTGTATTGTTTCCATATATTTCATTGTAAATTGATTTTTTGGTTTACAGTTTTTGCTTTTCATCTTGTTTGCTTCAGTTGTGTTTCTCATTTATTTATGACGACAGGATGAAAAAAAGTTTTGTTTAGCTTATTCCTTTATCGTCATTAAAGATCATTTTGACTTGACTTGACTTGACTTCAGACATACTTTCTATAGCTTTGTATATTTTACCTTGGATTCCATTTTTGTGTAATATCAACCATAGACTGCTTCTATCAATTAAGTCGAATTCTTTTTTGAACTCGATAAATGCTGCATAAAGTTTATGGTTTGAGGAAAGTTGTTTTTGAATTAGGGCTAAAAGAGTGTACAGATGATCAATTGTGCTATAGTTCTTTCTAAATCCGGCTTGTGCTTCACTTAGTAAATTGTTATCTTCTACCCAAGTGGTTAATCGTTTATTAAGTATGTACGTGTATAATTTGCTGCTGATATTTAGTAGAGAATTGCCCCTGTAATTATCGGGGGAATGGGATTGAATTGAGGGGGCGAGGAAATGATTTGTTGGGGGAGGCAGGACAAGGGGTATGGAGTTGACTCTGTTGAGACAAACGGAAGGGGGAAGATTTTGTGTGATGGGAGGACAGGGAGGATGTGGAAGGTGGGGTTGTGATGAGGGGGAGGGGGGGGAGGGGGGGGGGAAAGGGTGTCAGATAAGGATTGATTATCCACAGAGGGTGATGATATTGACCATGTGGAAAGAGAGTTTAAAATAACTCAAGCTGGAAATAATTTACTTAATTTTATAAATTAATTAATTATTTATTCTTTTAGTTATTTGACTTTCTTGAATTATTGATTTTTATGTTTTTTTTTATTTTTGTTTTTATTCATTGTTTACTTTATTATTTTTATCTTATTCTATACTATTAGTATTATCTTTCATCTCTCTTATTTTACTCCTTTTTTTCTTTTTAAACCATTGTCTTTTCTTGATTAATTCGTGTTTTCCTTTATTTTCATTATCTTTT
>CM065686.1:4389558-4394558 GCA_017654935.2 Phymorhynchus buccinoides
AATACTTCTGAAAATTAACATGTTTAAATGGACATTTAACTGGGGAAACAGAAATGAACGCTCTCGTGTGTGTGTGTTTTGTGGTGTGTGGTGTGTGTGTGTGTGTGTTGTGTGTGTGTGTGTGTGTGTGTGGTGTGTGTGTGTTGTGTGTGTGTGTGTGTGTGTGTGTGTGTGTTTGTGTATGTGCGTACGGTGCGTGCGTGTGTGTTGTGTGCGCGCGCGCTCGGCATGTTTTCCTAGGGTCTATCTCTCTCTTTTGTGTTCCATGTGGCCATCTTGAGGCCTCTCCAAACATTCACGATTCGTTCTGTTCTGGGCAAATAATTGACACAAAAGTGGTGAAAGGACACAGCGAGAGAGAGAGAGAGAGGGAGAGAGAGGAGAGAGAGAGAGTAGAGAGCGAGAGAGAGAGAGAGAGAGATATAGAGGGAGAGAGAGCTAGAGCGGGATATAGAGCGAGTTGGGGTATCAGAAGAGAGAAGAGATAGAGAGAGAGAGTGGGGGGGGAGAGAGATAGAGAGAGAGAGCGAGAGAAGAGCTAGAGCGAGTGGGGGAGATAGAGAGAAGGAGAGAGAGAGAGATAGAGAGTGGGTTGGTGTTCGCGCTATCTCGCACTCGCTGAGCGATAGTCTTTTGTGCAGATGAGATAGAGAGCGACGCTCGGACTAGAGTGGCTCGACGATCTATTATCTCGTGTTTTGCTCTCGTCTCACCGCTACTGCTGCTCTCTATCTCGCTAGTGTTTCGCGTCTCTCTCTCTCTCTCGTTGTGTCTCTCTCTCTCTCTCTACTATCTCTCTCGCTCGTTTGCTTCTCTGCGCTCTCTCTCTCGCGCTCTCATTTTTTTCTTCTCTATCGCTCTGCGATCTCTCGAGTCGTCTCTCGTGTTGGCATCATATATCGCGCTCCCTCCGCTCTACGCGACTTTGGATCTCTCTCTCTTCCTCTCGCTTTTGCGCTCTTGTTTTTTATCTCTTCTCTATGATCTCTCCGTCGTTTTTCGCTCTACTCTCTTTTTTTCTTATCCTCTCTCGCTCTCTACTAGCGCGCTGTGCACTCTTCGCTCTCTCTCTCTCTCTTGGTTTGCGCGCACGCCTCTCTCTCTCTCTCTCTTCTCTCTTTTTTTTTTCTCTCTCTCTAGCGCTATTTTCTCGCTTTTTTTGCTCTCTCGCGCTTCGATTGTTTGCGAGCGGCTCCTCGCTGCTATCGCTCTTCTCTCTCGCTCTCCTGCGTGGTGCTCTTGCGCTCGCGGCTCGCCGCGTCGTGGTGCGCGCGCGCGCGCGCGCCTCGCGCTTCTTGCTTTTTTGTTCTCGCGCTCTCGCGCCGCGCTCTCTCTCTTTGTTTTCGCTCTCTCGCGCTCGCTCGTCGCGCTCTTCTCGCTTTTTTTTCCGCTCGCGCGCTCTCTTCGCCGCTCTCGCTCTCTCTCGTTTTCCTTCGCTCGCTCGCTCTCTCTTCGCTCTCTCTCTCTCTCTCTTTCTCTCGCGCTCGCGCGTTTTGTGTCGCGCGCTCTTCGCGCGCGCGCGCGCGCGTGTGTCTCGCGTCGCGCTTCGCGCCGCTCGCGCGCTCGCGCGCGTTTGCGCGAGCGCTCTCTCGTCTCGCGCTTCGCGCGTTGGGTTGCTCGCTCGCGAGCTCGACGAGCTTGCGCGCGCGCTCGTCTGCGCTGGGTCGTCGCTCGAGCGAGAGTGTGGCGCTTGCGAGCGCGCGGGCGCGCGCCTCTCTCGTTGCCGCTCGCTCTCTCGATCGAGCGCGCGCTCGCGCTCTCTCGCGCGTTTTAGATTTGCTCGACTCGCGGAGAGAGCGTGGGTGGGGCTCTGCTCTCTCGAGAGCCGGCGCTCGCGTCGCGCCGCGTGGTGCGGCTCGCGCTCTAGCTCTCCTCTCGCTCTCTGCGTTGTCGCGCGCTCGCGAGCGCGCTGGGGCGAGCGAGCGCAGAGCGCGCGCGTATGCTCTCGCGCCGCGCTCGCTCTCGCAGGTCGCTAGGCGCTCGAGCGCACGTTTTGCTCTCCTCTCGCTTCGCTCTCTCGCGCGCGCCGAGGCTTGTTGCGCTCCTCGCGAGCGAGCGCGTGGGTGCGCCTCTCGCGCGCGTCGCCCCGACCGCTCTCGCGCGCGCGCGCGCGCGTCGCGCTCTCTCCGCTTCGACTCTCGCGCGCTCTCGCGCGCGCTCGCTCTCTCGCTCGCGAGAGAGAGATAGCGAGAGAGGAGAGAGAGGATGAGGGGAGTTACTGCGACAGAGATTGATTGAGGACAAAGAAAGACATAGAAAGAGGCGGAAAAAGAGAAAACAAGAAAGGTCAAGATGTGCCACCCCCCTCATTTCTCGGGTAATTGTATTTTTCCGTTTTTGACTTTCTTACCATACATAAATCTTTATTTTATGATAACGTGTTTTAGCTAATAACCTCTTTTGGAATACTAAACCTATCCCCAACCCTAGCCCTAACCCTAACCTTAACCCCCACCCTATAAGACGGAAAAAACGCAACGAACCACAACTGTGACAAATCGCGCAGTACTGCAGTACATAGTGGGGGGTATGGTTAGGGTTAAGTATAGGGCTTAGGGTTAGTATTCCAAAAACAATAATTAGCTGAAAATGTTCCTAACAATAATACAGCTTTACGTATGGTAAGAAAGGCAAAAAACGGGAAAATACAATTAAACCGAGAAATGCAGGTGGGGTGGCACTATCTTAAGGAATTGAGACATAAGATAGACAGACAGACACAAGCACAGACAGACATGACAGACGAACAGGACCAGTCAGACGTAAAAGGAGATATTAGGGGGGGGGGGGTGTTATGGGTGGAGAAAGGGCCAGGGAAAGGAAAAAATACTTCTGAAAAGGGAACATGTTTAAATGGACATTTAACTCGGGGAAACAAGAAATGAACGCGCTCGTAACTGTGTGTGTGTGTGTGTGGGTGTGTGTGTGTGTGGTGTGTGTGTGTGTGTGTGTGTATGTGTGTGTGTGTGTGTGTTGTGTGTGTGTGGTGTGTGGTGTGTGTGTGTGTGTGGTGTGTGTGTGTGGTGATGTGTATGTGTGTGCGTGTTGTGTGTGTGTATGGGTGCGCGCGCGTGTGGTGTGTGTGTGTGTGTGTGTGTGTGATGTGTGTGTGTGTGTGTCGCATGTTTGCCTAGGGGGACTATCTCTCTCTTTGTGTTCCATGTGCCATCTTGAGGCCTCTCCAAAAACTTCACGATTCCTGCACTGGCAAATAATTGGACAGCAAAAGTGGTGACTAGGACACTATTGCGGTGTTCCATGAGCCACTGAGAGAGAGAGATCCAGAGACTTCCACGATCTGTTCTGGCAGAGAGATTGAGACAGCACAGAGAGAGAGAAAGAGACATTGAGAGAGAGAGAGAGAGGAGAGAGTAGAGAGAGAGAGAGAGAGAGAGAGATGAGAGAGAGAGACGAATGGAGAGAGACAGAGAGAGAGAGAGAGAGATGAGAGAGAGAGAGACGCATCTGCAGAGAGAGAGAGAGAGACTGACGTGTTTGCGCCTGCCCCCCCCACAAACAGCGATTCCATGCTGTCCCCAGGCACACGCACAAGTGTTTGTGATTTTTGTGGAAATTGGTCTGATATTACCAACATTTCCATTGACAATTTCCCCCAATACTGGATTGTATCGCCTCCCACCCCCTTCCCCAACACACACGCGCATAGTCTCTCTCTCTCTCTCTCTCTCTCTCTCTCTCTCTCTCTCTTCTCTCTCTCTCCTCGTCTCTCTCTGTCTCTCTCTCTCTCTCTCCGGATCTCTCTCTCTCTCTCTCTCTCTCTCTTATATCTCATTGGATTTTCTCTCTTCTTTATCTCTCTATCCCGCCTCTCGCCTACAATCAACTTTGCATTGAGTATTCCCTCTCCCTCTCTATCTATGGCCACTGCCTCTCGCACCACTGTATGGTCCTATGCTGCTAAAAAAAACACCTTAAAAAAAAAAACTAGCTTCGCTCCACAGAAGAACGATCAAACTAATCCTGCCAGATCCGTCTTTATCAACATCAGAAAAGTTTAATAATCTTGAAATTTTACCACTTGAACACCAGTTACAGTACAACACAGCTGTCCTAATGTATAAAGTCCACAGTAACTTGACACCCCAATACCTAGAAAATCTCCTAACGCCTTCCACATGTAGTTATCGTTCGGATAAATATGTTCTTCCACGCACCCGCATTGACCTTTACAAAACAAGCTTTTCCTTTTCAGGGCCATATGCTTGGAACTCACTGCCTTCAGATGTAAAGGCATTTTCGTCAGTATCAAATTTCAAATCTAACTTGCAGGGGCATCTCCTTAATCCCATCCATTAAAACTTTATTATTACTGAATGTACCACACACATCAATTTTTGGCTCACGTCGTTTTTTTAAAACAAAGTGAGTCTATTGTATCGTACATGTTCGGTTGTGTGTGCTGTGTGCATGTGTGTGTGTGTGTGTGTGTGTGTGTGTGTGTGTGTGTGTGTGTGTGTGTGTGTGTGTGTGTGTGTGTGTGTGTGTGTGTGTGTGTGTGTGTGTGTGTGTGTGTGTGTGTGTGTGTGTGTGTGTTCGTGGTCCAACCTTTAACCTTTAACCTTCCAATTTAAATCCAAACCTTAACGTTGTCGTTTTCTCTAAAAAAATTTATAAGGCTTTGGAGGGTTAAAGTTAGCATGATGATTGATTTTGACGTAAGCCTTCAAGTCACGTTGATCAAAGTAGTCAGACACATCAATAAAGGACATAAGAACGACTATCATTTGTTGATGGTGATGCTTATGGTGCTGGAGCTCATTAATCAACATTGAGCTATTCCCTGTATTATATGTACATAGGTATAGGAGTAGGACTTTGAACCAGTTGTAGAACAGAATATGGTTATAATACTATTAATAGTATACAAAATGGACAACCGATTCATCTTGCACAACCTTATTGTGTATTATTACTTTCAAGCCATGTGCTGAGTGACAACAGCTTGGACTGGAGTACTAATACTGTGCTGCCATCACCAA
>CM065686.1:4402058-4417058 GCA_017654935.2 Phymorhynchus buccinoides
CGAAAAACAAAATAGGTTAAAATTGTTACCATTATTTTGGAGTATTGTGCCAATGTCATCTGTCTTATTCCTGGCATTATTAATATTAAGATAGCCAATACGAAGGCCGTCAATGTGTGTGTGTGTGTGTGTGTGTGTGTGTGTGTGTGTGTGTGTGTGTGTGTGTGTGTGTGTGTGCGTGCGTGCGTGTGTGTGTGCGTGTGTGTGTGTGCATGCGTGCGTGTGTGTGTGTGTGTGTGTGTGTGTGTGTGTGTGTGTGTGTGTGTGTGTGTGTGTGTGTGTGTGTGTGTGTACAGTGGCTTCTAAGAAAGTCACTCAAAGTTTCATTATCAACAATAGTAAGTGTATTTGTAGACATACACACAAACTTTCTTTTCCCAGACCTCGTAATAATCTTTTATATCTAGTTTTGTATACTCCGAGGGTAAGGCACAATTTCCTGTAAAATTTAAACAAGGTAAAGTTATTCTGCTCTACAAATCAGGTGATCGTACCAGTCCGTCAAATTATCGCCCTATATATGTACTTTCATTGTTGTCAAAGTCACTAGAAAAACATGTTCAATTCCATTTACATAGCCATTCGAAGCGATATGATCTACTGCATGAAATTCAGTCAGGTTTTCGTGAACACCACTCGTGCCATACATCCCTCATACAGCTGGTTGATAAATGCCTTTCTAATATAAATAACAATGATTTCACCGGAATTCTTTACATAGATTTTGCCAAGGCGTTCGATGTTAACAATCATGCCATTTTAATAAGAAAACTCAAGCATTACAACATGTTCAATCATGCCATAACATTTATCACCTCTTTCTTTTAACGACCGTCAACAACTTGTTGAAATCGGATCACAGAGATCAACACTACTCCCAGATAAATTTGGTGTTCTTCAATGCTCAATATTAGGGGGGCAAATCCTTTTTAAATCTGAACTCTCGGAAAGCATACTTCCATGCGCACATCTTATCTCTTATAAATTACGCATCAACTGTTTGGGATAGCAGCAGTGAAACAAATCTAAACCAGAAACACAAACGAGCCATCAAATTAATTATTTTAAAGTCATGCTACCTCTTTAGCAGTGATTATAATGTGAGAGGGTTCGCCCAGTAGGTCGTTTCGGCGATTTTGGTATCTATGGTGTGCAACCACATGGTCACATATAAATCTTAGATTTGGTAAAACTAATTCTAACAAATAATAAATAAATTTAAAGTATTACTATAACATTTAATTAGTAAATTTATAGATAAAGCTATTGTACAATTTAGAATTTTTGTAGTTTGTTAGAATTAGTTTTACCAAATCTAAGATTTATATGTGACCATGTGGTTGCACACCATAGATACCAAAATCGCCGAAACGACCTACTGGGCGAACCCTCTCACACAAGATGTAACAGGGTGCGGAAAGGGGGGTTAGGGTGTTCCAACAGGGTGCGGAAAGGGGGGTTAGGGTGTTGTCGTGTAGGGGTTGGGGTTCTACTCATCCACTTCTCGGATCAGTCAGGACTCCAGTCTTGGTTTGCTATCTTTATTTATTGTACACTTTGCACGCTATGACAAGCAGTGGGCTCCCAAAACAGCAAACTGCTTCTAGCAGACTGAAAGGTGACTGACAACTCTTGAATCAGTGACCAGCTGCTGTCAGCACTGAGTTGTTTTCATTTTGAATACATCACGTGATCTCTGTGCCTACAAAATTATAATTCTATTTTTTCTAAATTGTATTATTAAATTTCTGAACAAACTACAAAAATTCTAAATTGTACAATAGCTTTATCTATAAATTTACTAATTAAATGTTATAGTAATACTTTAAATTTATTTATTATTTGTTAGAATTAGTTTTACCAAATCTAAGATTTATATGTGACCATGTGGTTGCACACCATAGATACCAAAATCGCCGAAACGACCTACTGGGCGAACCCTCTCACAATAAATCTTTAGATATTCTACCACAAACGGACTGACTGTTATTCAACAAGTGTTCATGCATGTACGGCGTTGTGAATGGAGTACAGTGGCTTCTAAGAAAATCACTCATTTTTTCATTATCAACAAATGTAGATATACACACAAACTTTATTTTCTCAGACCTCGTAATAATCTTTTTAAATATATTTTTATATACTACGGGGGTATGGCCTGGAAGCTTGCAAATTTCTGCTGAATACTCTTAGTGGATTTAATAGTATATTTTAGAGTTCCAGTGGTCTATGGAAGTTGTTTTCATGAAATACTTCATCGTAGTCATCAGTCCAGAGCCAAGCGGTTTTAACTCCTGAGAACCTTTCACTACAAATTGACAAAAAATGGCTGCCACCCATGAGAGTCCACTGGAGAAAAGTGCATTGTGATTTATCAAACATCAAACATGTTTTTTCGAAAATGCAGTGATCAAGAAATGTCTGGATTTGTTTTAGAATATTGCCCCAAGTGAGCATATTTTAAGAAACCCCACCCGTGAAGGTCTCTCTGCTTGTATTTTCGGCCTGTAGGCTAATGACTGTCCAGTCCAGGAAGACCATTCTATAAGAGGACGACGTCTTCCATGTAGCAGATCGAAAATCCACCAGTAGGCCTACAGTGAGAAAACCCCTTACCCATTCTTTTCTCCATAGGGTTCAGGCTGGCCAAGGGCAGAACCATCAGAAAGAGGAACAGCACTCCAAGTTTGAACATCGTCATTCTCCATGAAGGACCCACACAGCAAGGTTAATGAACCAATTGTTACATTTTGTACGAAATGTGGCAACATTTTAACACAATTCACGGCAAGCTTTCATTAAGCTTACAGAAGTAAATGAACCAAATCCCACAGTGTTGCTTTCAAGCAATTCAAAACAAAATTCGTTAGTGTGTTTATAATTAATAATTTGATACAAGTCAATAATCACAACAAATATGGACACGCGTGCAAACTACAGCTCATTAGCATGCCTCGCAATATTGCTATGAATGAAAATAGCAACCTTTGCATTTCAATTTAAAAACAGCAAACGATTCCGAATTTGACCGAGTTTTCAGAATGCAAGGTGCTTGGAAAATGAGTATAGATGAATGGGAGATTGAAGTGAAAATGTTTGTCCCTTCCCCATTTCTTTTTCACACCCATCACCCATATTAACAAATGTCACGGACACAATGGAACAAAGCAAAGAACAATCAAAGTACTCAAATTGTAAAGTATCAATTACGTAGCCTTTTCATTACCTTCATCTACTTTACTATCAATATGTTTTTAACTCCATTTTTGTTTGTGGCTCAAGCCACAAACCTATAACTCACTTTGTCGGTCGGTCGGTCGGTCTGTCGGTCGGTCGGTCCAAAATTGTCGCACATATTAACAAAATTGTCGCACTTCAAATCGAGGCTGCACTTCAAATTGAGGCTGCTCTTTAACAAAAAGAGTAAGCAAACAAAAATATTAAAGGGTAACTAAATCCTGACACGAGAGAATATAACTAAACTGTGTAGGTTGGAGTTACCTAAAGACTCACAAATCGATTACTTCCCCATCAAGTCGTCCTGCAACGAAAGTCGAAATATGAAAGAAATACAAGAGGACTACCAAGTCCGGAGTCTACAGGCTTTCATTTTGATTTGATTTTATATTTCATTCTTTCACCATGTTTTCAACTACTATTTTTTCTTCAGCTTCACTCCTAACATTTTTCACCATAATGCTTTGAACAGTTTTGTATTCTCTTCAACAAGGTTTTCATTTTTTAGCCATAATGTTATCAACTACCTTTTTCTCTTCAGCGTGGCTTTCAATCATATCTTATTAACTGCCTCTTTCTCTACAACAGGGTTTTTCATTTTCTTCACCATAATATTATCAACTACCTTTTTCTCTTCAGCGTGGCTTTCGTTTTATTCATCATATCTTATTAACTGCCTCTTTCTCTACAACAGTGTTTTTCATTTTCTTCACCATAATGTTATCAACTACCTTTTTCTCTTCAGCGTGGCTTTCGTTTTATTCATCATATCTTATTAACTGCCTCTTTCTCTACAACAGGGTTTTTCATTTCTGTACTATATGAATTCAACTAACTTTTTTGTCTTCAACATGGTTTCCATTTCTTCACCATGTGTTTTTAACTAACTTTTGTTTTATCTTCAACGTGGCTTCGATGTTCTTCACCATATGTTATCAACTAACTTGTTTCTCTTCAACATATCCTTTTAAAAAAATGTCACCTTCTGCTATCGTTTTCTCTTCAACATGGTTTCCATTTCTTCACCATATGTTTTCAACCAACTTTTGTGTTATCTTCAACGTGGCTTCGATGTTCTTCACAATATGTTTTAAACTATCGTTTTCTCTTCAACATGGCTTTAATTTTTTTCATCAAATGTTTTCAACCAATTTTAACTGACCTTAGTTCTCTTCAACTCCTTGCAAGGCTCTTGCTGTGGTTGTGAGGTTGGAGGATGAAGAAAAGTGTGTTTACTTCTTCACAGCTCAGAAACAATTGTGGAGAAGTTGACAGGGACACAGTCTACATAGGCATGAGATGCTGGCGTGGTGCTTTTTCATTGGTCGCTGATGCATATCCCGCTCGTCACCTCTCTTGCGCGCGGCGTCTTGTCTTTATTTCCGTTGGTTTTTCATTGGTTTAACATCGCAGAAAGAAAAAACAACACTAATTTTAGATTGTTTGTATTACATGCTGACTGAGCCCTCGCACAACTTTGAGTGGGAGTTGTTAAAAACAAATCATGTCAATGTTCTCACACACGCTAACACAGTCCAACACATATTTTTTCCATTCAAACCTAACACTTCTGAATAAGAAAAGCTTGGACCATATGACACAAGGTACACTCTGCGTTGTATAGAGGTTTCACTGAATGCTTTATTGGGAATGTGTACATGCATTTCAGGCCCTTTATTTAAATGGCTTTTATCACTGGTTGACATTAGCCTGTAGAAAGGGCCAATAGTAAATGAGAGCTGTACTATAAATGATATTCTACAGTATTGGAATATCATGCTGCAGCTTAGTCTTTCGTGGAAGACTATGACTTCTCGAACGAGGGGGCCCTTGCACCGGCTCTGGTGCTACAGCCAACGGGATTGGTTGGCCTTTGGGGACCTTCCCCAACGCCAACTCTTGTCCTCAAATCCCTTTGGCCGATAGAGTGGGGATGTACCCTGGGCAAGACATATCCACTATAAACTAATTCTTGCCCAGCCCGCCAGAATAGTATCTGCCCCCTCTGCTATCTGGCAGTCATTGTCGGAAACGACAGACAGGCAACAACATGCATTTCGACTGATCTAGATCGAAACGATAGTGAATGTTTGCTTTGTGGATTAAGTTCAATGGAAATAAGACAGTGTGGGTAGGCGTGTGGTTAGAAGCTTACACAGATGAACAGAAAATACACTGTCAAGAGGAGTGGGGTGTGTGTGTGTGTGTGTGTGTGTGTGTGTCCCGTCGCTCATTTCGGCCTCCTCTTCTGGATCTCCGTGCTTTCTTTGCATTTGTGGCGATTCCAAAATGTTTCAGTGTAGCGGTGAGGGAGGGAGAGGGTGCAGTGCGGGTATTGAGAGAAAGTAGCTGAAGGCGAGAATACTGGAAAAGAGGGGTGAGATAGTTTTGATCGCACCACACGGTCACACTGTCAACTGGGTCACGACACACGGCCACTGCTGGTGCAGTGAACACTGGTTCAAAATATCCGGCTTGCCACAGCAAGGAAGGTAAACATGGAAGAGAAGAAAACAAAATGAAAAGTCGGAGAATCAGAAAAAGTCCTGTTTCTCGCGCCTCAGGTGGAAACATGGCACAAAACTTATACCAAAATGTAGCCCATTCCATGACGAATTACACAACCACAAATATTCCAAGAAATTCTGAAAATAATCCATATAAATATCAACAAAAACGAAGAGCATGTAGACAACGCCAGTTAGGGCGCGTGAGCAACAACTCACAACTCCCATGTAACAGGGAATACCATGTAATTGTCTGAAAGAGGAATATAACTGAAATCTATCTTTTGTAGAAACAATTGACTCCACATGTAAATTATTATCAATTAGTCTCTGCTTAAAGAGTGACAGGAATGATTTAACGTGTTCTACCCCTTGATGTTCCCATACGAAGCCAAAGCCTTGTCTGTATAATGTGTAGCAAATACTACTTACCCAAATCTTTTTATCTTGGCAGTGAAGACTATAGAGCATATTATAGGCTTTTGGGGGGTAGCGACTTTCTTCCACTCTTGTTAGCTTTAACCAGTATCTTATAGAGTTAGTAACGTTTGAATATAGTTATATATTACAGAGGGTATCTTCCGGATTTGCTATATACAAGGGCAGTTGGAGTTTTAATACTTACGTTCAGTAGTCTTTTTATACCGTATCGATGGACTATCTCAATGACTGGATGATTTGCAGTTAGACCCCAAACCTCTGAGCCATAAGTTAGCATTGATTGTATCTGAGCATCAAATATTTTAAGAAAGAGTTTAGGAGAATTATTACCGAAAGACCAGAGAAATTTAAGAATGCCAAATAGACTTTTCTTTGCTTTGATTGCCATCTGTTCTAACGAATATGAAAAAGGTAATCCTGATTAAAAAAAAATCAATCCAAGGTATTTATATTGTTTAATTACTTCTATTTTAACTCCGCCATAAACCCAATTTTCCCTGGAAGCAATGTGGCCTCCTTTTCTGAAAATAACTATTTTTGATTTTTCATGATTAACAGTAAGGTGGAGTTTACTAGCAGTGGTATATAATATATTCAGCTGGCGCTGAAGACCTTGATGGTGGTGGAAAGAAGGACAACATCATCAGCAAATAGCAAGGATTCGAATAATGTCAGGGGATAGAGTTACCCCATGTTTGCCAGACTAAAGAATGTCGTTTGCGAGCTCGTTTATGAATAAAGCAAATAATATGGGACTACAATTGTCCCCTTGTTTTAAACCGCGGGGGCACATGAAGGCTTCTGTAACATTAATATTGGAATGAACCCTAGCTTTAACTACTCACAAGCTTTCTTTCCCAAAACCCCATAACAATTTGTACAAATCAAGCTTGACATACTCTGGAGGATGTACATGGAATAACTTACCATCTTTTTTAAAATCATGCCCTTCAAAGTTAGCTTTTAAACATAATTTGAAAATGTATTTGTTTGATAAATTGTAACCTAATGTGTCATGGAATTCTTTGTACATATGTTCATACTCTGGTTTTTAAGAGCCGATATATTCTGCACATTGTGTATGTGCTGCTTTGCACTTTAGGGCGAAGCAACACTACGATACGCATTCATGTGACTTTGTTTTCTTGATATGCCTTTTCTTTTCGCCTAAAATGTGAATGGTGTGTGTGTGTGTGTGCGTGTGTGCGTGTGCGTGTGCGTGCGTGCGTGCGTGTGTGAGTGCGTGCGTGCGTGCGTGCGTGCGTGCGTGCGTGCGTGCGTGCGTGTGTGTGTGTGTGTGTATGTGTGGTGTGTGTGTGTGTGTGTGTGTGTGTGTGTGTGTGTGTGTGTGTGTGTTGCGCACGCGCGAGTGTGTGTTTCTGCATTTGTAATTTTGTATGACTGACTCTCTCTCTCTCTCTCTCTCTCTCTCTCTCTCTCTCTCTCTCTCTCTCTCTCTCTCTCTCTCTCTCTCTCTCTCTCTCTCCGTCATTTCGGTGTCTCTGTTCTATCTGTCATTTGTCGCAGTCATTTTTCCCCCCAACTGTTTCCTCTCCTCTCCCTTTCCACTACGATTACTGTTGTCAGTATTATGTACATGATTATGGTATTGTGCTTGCGGAACATAATAATATTTATGTGTATTTTTTCCATATATTTCATTGTAAATTGATTTTTTTGTTTACAGTTTTTGCTTTTCATCTTGTTTGCTTCAGTTGTATTTCTTATTTATTTATGACGACAGGATGAAAAAAAGTTTTGTTTAGCTTATTCCTTTATCGTCATTAAAGATCATTTTGACTTGACTTGACTTGACTTCAGACATACTTTCTATAGCTTTGTATATTTTACCTTGGATTCCATTTTTGTGTAATATCAACCATAGACTGCTTCTATCAATTAAGTCGAATTCTTTTTTGAACTCGATAAATGCTGCATAAAGTTTATGGTTTGAGGAAAGTTGTTTTTGAATTAGGGCTAAAAGAGTGTACAGATGATCAATTGTGCTATAGTTCTTTCTAAATCCGGCTTGTGCTTCACTTAGTAAATTGTTATCTTCTACCCAAGTGGTTAATCGTTTATTAAGTATGTACGTGTATAATTTGCTGCTGATATTTAGTAGAGAATTGCCCCTGTAATTACCGGGGGAATTAATATCACCTTCTTCTTGCATATAGCATCCTCCATCAACAATTTGATTATTATGACGCTTACGACGTTGGGGGTTTCCAACTAATCAGGATCTTGTATGAAGGACTTGCTGCCCGGATGATCAGCTCAATGCGGGATTGAATTGGAGGGGGCGAGGACATGATTTTTTTTGGGGGAGGCCTGGACAAGGGGTATGGAGTTGACTCTGTTGAGACAACGGAAGGGTGAGGACAGGGGGAGGGGGGGATGGAGGAATGAGGGGGAGGGGGAGGGGGGGGAGGGGAGGGGGTTCAGATCCGGGATTTGAATTCCTCCACCGAGGCTGATGATATTGCCTCAGGTGGAAGAGAGTTCCACTCACTCACAGCCCTTGGAAAGAATGAGTACTTCCTTTAATTTGTTTTACAGGCAGGAAGTAGGTAGGCCTGTGAGTGAGTCTGTCGCATCTGTCGTGATGGAGGATGGGGGACTGGCTGGTGTGGGGTGTTGATGGCCACCTCTCCATGGTGGAACTTGATGAAGGTGGCCAGCCTAGCGGAGCATCGCCTGTCCTTGAGTGGAGGCCACTGCAGCTGGGTCAGCATGTTGTCCACGCTGGATGTTTGGCGGTGGCGATTTACGAACCATCTAGCTGCGCGGTGCTGGACCCTCTCAATCTTGCTGGTGGCTTTGGCTGTATGAGGGTCCCAGACAGAAGCGGTGTACTCAAGGGTGGGACGAACTAAGGCTTTGTAGGCAGCTTCCTTGACGGAGATGGAGCCTATCTTCAAATTTCGTCGGAGGAAGCTTAAAGTCTTGTTTGCCTTGTTTACGGTGTTGTTGATGTGGGTGTCCCATGAGAGATTTTGGGAGATTGTGACACCCAGGTACTTGACTTCTTCTGCTGTCTGTAGTCTCTGGCCGTGAAGGTGATAAGTGCCAGCTTGAGGGGTCTTTTTTCTGGATACATGCATAGATTGGCACTTTTCGGGATGGAACTTCATCCTCCACTTTTCTTCCCAGTCAGCCATGCGGTCCAAATCTTGCTGAAGAGAGACCTGGTCTCTCTGAGACTCCATGGTCTTATGGCACAGGGTGTCTTCAGCAAAGAGCCTGGAGGTTGAGGACAGTTTTTCAGGGAGATCATTTATGTAGAGCAGGAAAAGGGTAGGCCCTAACACTGATCCCTGGGGGACTCCCGACTCTACTGGGATCGTTTCCGATTTGGTGCCGTCCACAACCACCGCTTGCTTCCTGTCCATGAGGAAGCTGCTGATCCAGGAGTTGATCTGCCTGGTGATGCCATAATGTCGGAGCTTGTGGACCAGCAGGGAGTGGTTGACTTTATCGAACGCCTTGGAGAAATTCATCACCAAGACGTCCGTCTGCTTGACTCTCTCCATGTTGTACGTGAGCTCGTCCACAAGTCCGAGAAGCTGTCTCTCACAAGAACGGCCTTTCCTGAAGCCATGCTGCTCCTCCCTCAGGATTTTGTTTGCCTCGGCGAAACCCATAATCTTCCTGACCAAGATGTGCTCAAGGATTTTGCAGGGCACGCTGGTAAGTGAGATGGGACTGTAATTTTCCGGTCTGTGCCTTTCACCCTTTTTGAAAATAGGCGTCACATTTGCCATCTTCCAGTCCTCTGGTACATTGCCGGTGTTCACTGAAGACTGGTAGAGGAGCGTCAGGGCAGGAGCAAGCTCATCTGCTAACTCTTTCAGCAGTCTGGGGCTGATTCCATCCGGGCCTGGCGCTTAGCTGGGGTCCAGTCCTTGCAGAAGTTTCTTGACACCTGGCAGTGAAAAGATGACTGAGTGGCAAGTAGGGCCTCGGGGATTTGGGTCCAGACCAGTCCATTCCTTAAAGTCTTCACCAGAGCATGGAGTGCTGCTGCTGAAGGCTGAGCGAAACTGGGTGTTGAGAGTTTCAGCTTTGTCCTTGGCGTCAGTAACCAGCTTGCCATCCACTTTTAATGGGGAAACGTTGGCCGCTTCTGTTCTCTGAGCCTTTACGTAAATCCAAAAGGACTTCTTGGGTTTAGGGCTGATTTCGGTGGTGTCTGTTACCAGGTTTTCGGTGAAGGTCCAGTTGTAGAGACGGTTTCTCCGCCTGATCAGCTTTTTGGTCTCAATGTCAACCCAGGGCTTGCTATTTTTCGGTTGGAGAGTGATGTGTGGCACGAAAGAACTGACAGCCGAGTGGAGGCCTTCTTTCAGATGGGTCCAAATAACTTCAGTGTTGCTATTTGCTCTGTAGGTGGTGGTGATGGACTCTGAAAGCTGTCTGGCAGCAGCACGTAACTTGGGCCAGTCGGCTTTGCTGTACTGCGGGACAGTCCTCTGGATCTGCCGTTGCTGTGGTGGGTGAATCTGGTATTACAGGTACACAATGTCATGGTCTGACAGCCCTGGCATGCTCTCTGTTCTGGGCACTAATGATGGGTGGTTGGTCAGGAACAGATCCAAGGTGTTGACTCCTCTTGTGGGAAAGGTCACCATCTGCTCCAGACCAAGGTCTAGGATAGTGTCCAGGAACATGTGGTGCAGCACAGGGTAGGTGGACGTGGACTTCACCTTGATGTCGGACTAATGATGGGTGGTTGGTCAGGAACAGATCCAAGGTGTTGACTCCTCTTGTGGGAAAGGTCACCATCTGCTCCAGACCAAGGTCTAGGATAGTGTCCAGGAACATGTGGTGCAGCACAGGGTAGGTGGACGTGGACTTCACCTTGACGAACCAGCTAGAATAATGTCAGGACTGATTTTGAAGGTGGTTTGATTGGTCAATGCCAAAGAGATCGAATGTGGTTGTGCTGTAGTTGGCGCCATCACAAATGATACATTTCCATATGATGTCTTTGTTGGTTGAGTCACATAGTTTATCGTAGGAGACGGACAACATGCTCTGACACGAGGCGTGGAACCATTGCCCACATCCTTCGCAGGCTACTCCTCGTTGGTCCCATGTTACTGTCCTGTCACATGTGCCGCAGGGGTATTTTGAAATGCGTGGAACCATTGCCTGAGGCCTGTTGCCTGTTGGCTTATTTCTATTATTTCCATCAGAAGGCGAGTGTGAATTTGTTGACATTTTTATGGAGTTGTCAGAGATACAAGTGTCTTTGTAATGAAAGTAGTGACTGGGTTCACACGCTGTTACTAATAACAGCGTTGCTGCAAGCGCTACTGTTACCACTCTGTAGTACATTGTACTAGGTGGGGAAGACATGCCACGGGAACACCATCTTTACCCATGCACTGGGTGTAGAACACAAGAAAGACAAATTTAGTACTCACAGTTTATGGTGTAAACAGTCAGAAAAACAACAACACACACCCAGCTCGACATGGGAAATATATAGAAAAAGGATTATTGTTGAAGAGCTTGGAAAATGCACCTCTGTATTCACCGGAACCGGACCCCCCCCCCCCCCCCCCCCCTCTTTCTTGTGCAGTGGGTGAATGATTGACTCAGACCAGCTTAGTGGAAACTTGCCAGAATTAAAGAGATTATTAAACAGTTTTGTCAGGAAAGAAACGACTAAGGGCGATGAATACTTGTAAACTTCCCTGCTGAAACCATCAGGTTCAGCTGCTTTCCTGTTCCTTAGAGCTCTGTCCTGTTCTTTAGAGCTCTGATGACATCCTTCACTTCAGCTTCAGATATTTCAATGTCTAAAGAAGAACAGTCTATACTATCAACATTTAAATATTGATTGCCAAACATTTCATAAACATGGTTGTCCTCAGCTTCGAAAACATCCTTATCAACAAGATCATCCTTAACAACTCTTTGGAAATGCTCAAACCATCCTTCATTTGAAATTGTGCAATCAACACGACTGTTATTCATTCTCTTTTTAGTAGTACCCCAGCATCTTTTAGAGTCATTGGTACAACTTTCGAGAGTTTCTAGAACATTCTTTTTGTCTTCAATTTGCTTTCCCTTCGGTAATCGTTTATATTCTCTACGCTTATCATTGTACGAACATCTCAGACGTTCCACATTTTTAATGTCTTTGCATCTTCGAATCTCTTTAAGTGATTGCATTACATCTGTCTTATTTTCACTACATTCCTTATCAAACCAAACACTATGCTTAATGGAGTTTATTATAGTTTTCTTTTTCATGTATTGGCTGGCTAAACCAAGACCGTCATAAAACTTGTTTAACGCCATTTCAATGTTCACATTGATTAGATCTATTCCCTGACAAAAGATGGCCTGTATCTCCTCAGATTCAAGAGCATGCAAGTATTCATCTGTAAATTCATAATTCCAAAAGTATGTTTCTACTGCAGAAGATTTACGTTTATCACCAAATGGACGATATGCGTTTTGAATACCAAATAATAAGTCTAATGGCATGTGTTTTGATTCGATCCTTGAAAGGACTCGAAGTTGAGGTGCACAATCAACAATAGATCTAGATACTAAAAAGTAGTCAATAACACTGGACCCATTGTAAGCTATGTATGTAACTTCACCATTCGTATCTCCTTTTGTGCAACCATTTAAAATTATAAGCGAAAACTGTTCACATAGTTTTAGTAGATAAAGGCCAAAGTTATTTGAAACAGTGTGTTTTTAATTTCTTTGGAATTGCTTTTCACATTTATTATCAACATCATCATCACACAAAGAGCCACCAGGGAAGGAAAATTCTATTGCATTTGATTTCCCAGTTCTTGCATTGAAGTCTCCCATAATAATGAGAGGCGGATCACTGTATTCCTCATAGATATCAAGAAGGGCATACTCTAATAAGAAAATATCATTTTCAATGTCAATTTCGGCATAGTAGGCCTAACTACTTTGATCCGTCGGTAACCCCTTTATATGTTTAGACACTTTTAAGACAATACAGTTGTCACATTCAATTGAAATATGTTCAACAAACTTAGAATACGTTTTCTTCACCATAATACTAGCTCCACCAGACAGGCGAGCTGTTGGGTTATCTGAAACTTTAATGCCTGGCGAAATGAATATATTAAGAAAGGGAAACAAATATGCTGGAAAATTTGATGCAAACGTTTCTGTAAAGAAAATAATATCATAATTTAATAAAAACAATCTAACGTCTGGCTTGTAAATGGTGTTTAAGCCCTCAATATTGTATGTCAAGATAGATAGACATCTTCCTTTTTGCATAGGAGAATCACTGGTGTAAATGGTGTTTAAGCCCTCAATATCGTATGTCAGGATAGATAGACATCTTCCTTTTTGCATAGGAGAATAACTGGTGAAAATGGTGTTTAAACCCTCAATATTGTATGTCAGGATAGATAGACATCTTCCTTTTTGCATAGGAGAATCACTGGTGTAAATGGTGTTTAAACCCTCAATATTGTATGTCAGGATAGATAGACATCTTCCTTTTTGCATAGGAGAATCACTGGTGTAAATGGTGTTTAAACCCTCAATATTGTATGTCAGGATAGATAGACATCTTCCTTTTTGCATAGGAGAATCACTGGTGTAAATGGTGTTTAAGCCCTCAATATCGTATGTCAGGATAGATAGACATCTTCCTTTTTGCATAGGAGAATTGGTGAAATGGTGTTTAAGCCCTCAATATTGTATGTCAGGATAGATAGACATCTTCCTTTTTGCATAGGAGAATCACTGGTGTAAATGGTGTTTAAGCCCTCAATATCGTATGTCAGGATAGATAGACATCTTCCTTTTTGCATAGGAGAATCACTGGTGTAAATGGTGTTTAAGCCCTCAATATCGTATGTCAGGATAGATAGACATCTTCCTTTTTGCATAGGAGAATCACTGGTGTAAATGGTGTTTAAGCCCTCAATATCGTATGTCAGGATAGATAGACATCTTCCTTTTTGCATAGGAGAATCACTGGTGTAAATGGTGTTTAAGCCCTCAATATCGTATGTCAGGATAGATGAGACATCTTCCTTTTTGCATAGGAGAATCACTGGTGTAAATGGTGTTTAAACCCTCAATATTGTATGTCAGGATAGATAGACATCTTCCTTTTTGCATAGGAGAATCACTGGTGTAAATGGTGTTTAAACCCTCAATATCGTATGTCTAGATAGACATCTTCCTTTTTGCATAGGAGAATCACTGGTGTAAATGGTGTTTAAGCCCTCAATATCGTATGTCAGGATAGATAGACATCTTCCTTTTTGCATAGGAGAATCACTGGTGCAGGTGTCAGTCACAATGTTCAAGATACGGGCTGGGCCGAATCCCTAGGTGTTTGAGGTCAGTTTACTGGTTTTGCTTTGAGAAGAGCCTGTGCCTACGCGCGGGAAGCATTCGGTTACTTGAGACTGCCTGGTTTTGGCCTTGCTGCGTGTCCTAACCCCTTTTGGCGAGGAGGTATCATAGACCTCTGAGACGACAGAGCAGTTCTGTTGGTTGGGTTTGACAGATTTTGCTTGGTCAGTCAGATGGCGTTTCTTGATTTGAGTCTCAGCCTGTGGTGACTGACTCTCCAGCTCATCTTCTGGCACCCAGGGATCTGCTAGTTGTTTAGGCAAGGTCAGAGAGAGAGAGAGAGAGAGAGAGAGAGAGAGAGAGAGAGAGAGAGAGAGAGAGAGAGAGAGAGAGAGAGAGAGAGAGAGAGAGAGAGAGAGAGACAGACAGACAGACAGACAGACAGACAGACAGACAGACAAGCAGACGGGCAAACAGAGATAGATAGATAGAA
>CM065686.1:4422058-4427058 GCA_017654935.2 Phymorhynchus buccinoides
GAGAGAGAGAGAGAGAGAGAGAGAGAGAGAGAGAGAGACAGAGAGGGAGAGACTGCAGGAGAGAGAGAGAGAGAGAGAGAGAGAGAGAGAGAGAGAGGAGAGAGAGAGAGAGAGAGAGAGAGAGAGAGAGAGAGAGAGAGAGAGAGAGAGAGAGAGAGAGGAGAGGAGAGAGAGAGAGAGATAATGCAGGGGAGAGAGAGAGAGAGAGAGAGAGAGAGAGAGAGAGAGAGATGCAGGAGAGAGAGAGAGAGAGAGAGAGAGAGAGAGAGAGAGAGAGAGAGAGAGAGAGAGAGAGAGAGAGAGAGAGAGAGAGAGAGAGAGAGAGAGAGAGAGAGAGAGAGAGAGAGAGAGAGAGAGAGAGAGACTGCAGAGAGAGAGAGACTGCAGAGAGAGAGAGAGAGAGAGAGAGAGAGAGAGAGAGAGAGAGAGAGAGAGAGAGAGAGAGAGAGAGAGAGAGAGAGAGAGAGAGAGAGAGAGAGAGATAGAGAGGAGAGAGAGAGACAGAGAGAGAGAGAGAGAGAGAGAGAGAGAGAGAGAGAGAGAGAGAGAGAGAGAGAGAGAGAGAGAGAGAGAGACAGAGAGAGAGAGAGAGAGAGAGAGAGAGAGACAGAGAGAGAGACAGAGAGACAGACAGACAGACAGAGACTGCAGGAGAGACAATTTTCACAATTTGCCAATTTGATTTTGACAATTTGATATTTATTTTCATTACCACCATAGGTCTTATGACAAGGGGGGAGAGTATACAATACAAAATGGCCATTGTCAACATCAAAACAATTAAGTCCATTTAAAAAATAAGGTAGATGGAAACAACAAAAAACATTACTTAATGCTTACATCGTTCCATTTCCGTGTGGCCAAAAATCAAATGGGGGCGCGACTCTGTCTGGACGACCCCACGCAACTTCATGCAGCAGATATTTAGCTTTTGTCTAGTTCATTCTGTTTTAGTCGTCTACATTTTAAGTCAAGATGTGTGTGAAGGTTTGCTGGTTGTGTTTCGTGGGTGTGGTGACGGTGAGTGTGCTAATATGTTTTGTAAATGGACAAACTTCAAATTCGAATCGAGGCAGTGATGAAAATGGCGGACAGTCGCTGTACTACAGTCGTGAGTTCTTGTTGTCATTCGCTGACAGTCCCCGGAGCTTGACTGCTCCCAATGGTGACATTGACTGGACAGAAACAACACAAGGAAAACGAAATAAGAAAAAAAAGAGGTTCAAGGGGAGGGATTAGAAATAGGCTTCGGAGAAGGGGAGGGAGGTTTCCACTGCCAACTGTGTCACTGACAAATGCTCGTTCACTGAAGAATAAAATGGATGAACTGACAGCACTCGTGCGTTACGATGGCGATCATCGCCGATGCAATTTGTTTTGTGTGACCGAGGCGTGGTTATCGGAGGGGGATGACATTGGGGATCTAGAGGGCTATAGTGCAATTCGTTTTGACAGGGACAAAGAAAAGACTGACAAAACTGTGGGTGGGGGGTTGTTGATGTTTGTTGACAAACAATGGGCTACCAACTACACAGTGCGTGACCGTGTCAGCACTCCAGACTATGAGCTATTAACTGTGTCATTCCGTCCTCACTACCTCCATCGGGAGTTTGGTCAGTTGACTGTCATTCTTGGTTATGTGCCTGGTCCTAACTTCACTTCAGCTGCAGATCACATTACAGAGTACTATAATAAGGCATTGAAAAGTGACCAGCCTGTGTTTCTACTGGGAGATTTCAACAGTTGTGTTCTGTCATAGCACATGCCTAACCTTCACCAATATGTCACACACCCCACACGCAAAAACAAAATTCTAGACAAGTGCTATCTTAATATTGCTGATGCCTACGTCGACCGTGTGGTGCCGCCCCTTGGACGGTCTGACCATAACGTGGTCCACCTGCTCCCATCGTACCGGCAACTTGTCAAACGTGAACCCCCGCGCTCACGCTCTGTTCAGTGCTGGGACGCCGACAGTATAGAGACGCTGAGAGGCTGCTTCGAGGCGACGGACTGGGACGTGTTCTTCCAGGGCGAGACCGACTACGACAGGCTGACCGACGCCATCACTGCTTATGTTCAGTTTAACATAGACATTGCTGTGCCAACAAAAAACATTCTAATCTACTCTAACAATAAGCCATGGGTTTGTAAAGAAATCAAACAGTGCTTAAATGAGAAGAAGGTAGCTTTCTTGAGCGGTGATGCACAAAATGTAAAAGAACTAGAGAAAGACTTTAACAGGAAAGCGAAGGCTGCAAAACTGCATTACAAGAGTAAAGTAGAGGAGAAGTTTGGGGGGGGGGGATGTGAGAGATGCATGGAAGGGTTTGAATACAATGATGGGGAGGGGGAACAAACAGCAGATTCAATGTGATGACCCAGTTACTTTTAGCAATGATTTAAATGCATTTTATGCACGATTTGATGTTCATAACTTTAAACAAGAATGTGATGGTTTGTGTGACCCACTTATGTCTACTTCTAACATTGTGAATGTCTCAGAGTCAGCGGTTCGCTCTTGTTTTTCGCATGTTAACCCAAGGAAAGCTCCTGGACCTGATGGTTTAACTGGTAACGTTTTAAAACAATGTTCAGCTCAGCTTTGGCTTGTTTTTACACGACTGTTTCAGTTGCTTTTAGACAGTCGTTTTGTTCCCCGCATTTGGAGATCATCCACTATTGTCCCAGTGCCTAAAAAAGCCAAGGCTCGGGAGTTAAATGACTTTCGGCCAGTGACATTGACCTCCATACTGTGTAAGTGTATGGAGAGAGTGGTCTGCAATTAGCTGACTGCCACTGTGGCCGACTACATGGACCCACTGCAATTTGCCTACAGGGCAAAAAGAGGCGTCGACGATGCAATTATTGTCTTACTGAACCACATCGTAAGTCACCTTGACAAGGCCGGTACTTTTTCTCGTGTACTTTTCATGGATTGTAGCTCTGCTTTTAATACCCTGCAGCCCCATTTGTTGATTTCGCGACTACTCGACCTTCAGGTCAATACCGATAGTGTGCTGTGGATCAGGTCATTTTTGCGTGACCGATCACAAAGGGTCAGTGTCTGTGGTCATCTGTCCCATGAGCTTGCTTTGAACACCGGAGCACCCCAGGGTTGTGTCTTGTCCCCGATTCTCTTCTCAATTTACACTAATGAACTAACTTGTAATACTTCCGCTCTCACCTTACTTAAATGTGCTGATGATATGGCTTTAGTTGCTCGTCTTAAGGATGAAGAATCACTCTGACAATATTTTCTGTTCATAGACCATCTAACATCCTGGTTTAACTCAAGTTTCCTTGAACTTAACGTCCAAATGACCAAAGAGCTGTGCTTTGGAGAGGATCGGGTGCAGGACGCCTCACTGGCAAGGCCATGTAAAATCAAGGGTGAAAATGTAGAACAAGTCAGTACTTTTAAATACCTTGGTGTTCTTTTAGACAAGAAGCTTAGTTACAGCAGCCATGTTGATAGTGTGTGTAAAAAGGCAAACCAAAGGCTTTTTCTTCTCAGGAAGCTTAAATATTTTCAAGTAAATAGCAGTATTTTGGAATTAGTGTACATGTCATTGATTGAAAGCATTCTTACCTTCACTATCACTGCCTGGTACGGAAATCTAACTGTAAGATGTAAAGCACAACTGTCACGCATTGTCAAGCAAGCATCTAAAATCATTGGTAAAGAACAGAAGCAACTCTCAAACATTTGCAAAGATTTCACTAGACGAAAAGCTGGCAAGATCCTCCGTGATCCCACTCATCCCCTTCATGACTCTTTTCAAACACTGCCTTCAGGGCGACGCCTTCGGGCGCCTCTGGCAAAGAAAAACCAGTACAAGCACTCCTTCATTCCATCCGTGTGTCTGTGTATCGATTATCTTAAAAACTACTATTTGGATTTTGATTAAAATTGGCAGAGCGGTAGACAGCTTGAAAAGGAAGCTTCCTTTCGTTAATCAACACCGTGCTGACCTTGACCTTGAAGCTTGACCGTGAACACCGAAATTTCCTTCTTTGGGCTATGTAGTTTTCCCCCAGCTTTATTTCGTGAACTAGTGAACATAATCGCTTCAAATTTTGTGTGGTGGTGTACCATGGTGCAAGGAAGTTTGTATAAAAGTTCAGCTGTATCTCGTCAACTACTGAACAGAATCGCTTCAAATTTTGGGCTATGTATTATAGAAAACTATCTGGACCTCAATGTGCTCAAAACAAAAGAAATGTTAATAGACTTTAGGAAAGATCCAGCCCCTGTGCCAAAGGTAGAAATTGATGGTGAAACAGTGGAAAGAGTTTCAGAGTACAAATACTTAGGTACCGTTTTGGACGACAAACTGACTTTCGACAAGAACACACAGAACATACATAAGAAATGTCAATCAAGATTGTTTATTTTGCACAGACTGAGAAACATTGGTGTTAACTCAAACATTTTGCATACGTACTATAGTAGCTGCAATGAGTCTGTGCTTACTGTTTCCTTTAAGAAGTCTGTGTTTGAAGAACAAGCGTGTGTTCGGTGATGTGGTGAATGTGTGTAGTAAAGTTGTTGGAAAGAGAGAGATGGGTTTGAATGATATGTACGAAAGACGAACCAAGCATAAAGCCAGGAGGATTGTAAATACATGTTTTGAACAAACATTACTAACTATTACCTTCTGGACGTCGCTACAAAACTTTTAAAGTCAACTCCAGGGCACAGACATCCTTCATCCCCAGATCCATCCACCTTCTAAACTCATGATCCTTTTAGGTTTAAATGTGTGTTCATCATGTTAAAAGAAACTATGCATGCTTATCCTTAGACGTGTATGTATCCACATATAATGTGTATCTTTAAGTGTGTATTATGTGTAACTTTTGCTCCTATTCATGCATACTGAATGTCGATGTCTTTGTTATTCTGGCACCTGAACAAAATTTCTCCTTGGGAGATAATAAAGTGAATTTGATTTGATTTGATTTGATTTGATTTCTATCAAGATTCAGTGCTGCAT
>CM065686.1:4437058-4439558 GCA_017654935.2 Phymorhynchus buccinoides
CGACCCTCAATCTCAAAGTCATTATTTGTTAGCAATCTTGTACTTTAAACATCCCCGTGTTTACGACCCTCATTCTCAAAGTCATTATTTGTTGGCAATCTTGTACTTTAAACATCCCCGTGTTTACGACCCTCAATCTCAAAGTCATTATTTGTTGGCAATCTTGTACTTTAAACATCCCCCTCATGTTTACGACCCTCAATCTCAAAGTCATTATTTGTTGGCAATCTTGTACTTAAACACCCCCCTCATGTTTACGACCCTCAATCTCAAAGTCATTATTTGTTGGCAATCTTGTACTTTAAACACCCCCCTCATGTTTACGACCCTCAATCTCAAAGTCATTATTTGTTGGCAATCTTGTACTTTAAACATCCCCGTGTTTACGACCCTCAATCTCAAAGTCATTATTTGTTGGCAATCTTGTACTTTAAACACCCCCTCATGTTTACGACCCTCAATCTCAAAGTCATTATTTGTTAGCAATCTTGTACTTTAAACACCCCCTCATGTTTACGACCCTCAATCTCAAAGTCATTATTTGTTGGCAATCTTGTGCTTAGACACCCCCCTCATTCTCAAAGTCATTATTTGTTAGCAATCTTGTACATTAAACATCCCCGTGTTTACGACACTCAATCTCACAGTTATTATTTGTGGGCAATCTTGTGCTTTAACATGAAACCCTCTGTAACTAACTCCCTTCACCAAAGTTATTTTCGCCTAGCAAAGCATAAGCAACAGCCACATGGACAGACTCAAGTTCATCCTCATGAACTGTCGTTTATGCTTTGCTGGGCGAACTGGTGCCGAAAATACATTTTGTTGAAGGGAGTTAATTACAGAGTTAATTTCTCTTAATTCAGTAATAGTACTATGCCTTTTTCTTTCCCCTCCAGAAGGCTAGCTAAGGGCAGCAGCATCAGACAGAGGAACAGGGCTCCCAGCTTGAACATCGTCACACTCCTGATATTGTGACACAGCACTTCGCTTGTGAGGAGGGTTCTTTCAAAATGTCACGACTCTTTGAAACTGGATCACATTAAGCTTTCGCTGCTGCTGCTGCTGCTGCTGCTGCTGCTGCTGATGATGATGATGATGATGATGATGATAATGCTGCTGCCTGCTAATAATAATAATCATCATCATCATCATCATCATCATCATCATCATAATAATAATAACTAGAGGGCTTATGTTTTTGCCTTTCAGAGCAAACATGGGAGGATTCCCCTCTCCGACCTCCTTCACCCTGACTTGTTTTGATACTTATGGATGGTACCCTAAACACGATTTTATGCACTAAAAGTCTTGCAAAATGAATTTTTTTTTTTAACTTTATAGAAGAAATAACAAGATACTCTGTAATATAGTTCTAAAAAACAATTTCAGTCACACTTCCGTACTTTATGTCAAGAGAATTACAGGACCTACGTGTTATTACTGTTGTAAAACAGCAACTGAGCGGTGGATTTGCATGCAACTTTTACAAGACTGTAAACCACCCTTCTCTGGTAATCACTCACATATTTGAGCGTTTTGGCTTTGATTAAAGTATTTTTCGGTACTCCGACAGAAAGAAGGCGTTGATCTGTAAAATCGATGCTTTTTGCATGCCTTGGACAGGAGAATATTCTCGTTTTTCTTACTTTTCCTTTAATAACAAGAATAACCAAAAACAGCATGGGATCAAGTTGGGTCCAGGTAGTGAGTAGGGAAGAAGTTGGAGATCTTACTTGTCAGGGTAGGTCATAGTGACCTTGACCTTGAGAGGACTAGCGTCTTCATGAAGTAGCCAGGTTCTACTAGTGCCGACGGCTGAGCGCTGCTCATGTACAGAGTTCATCAGCTTGGGAAAAATGGTTTCCACATATTAATGAGCAGTGATTGCCTACTTGTCACGCACAATGTCCACAATGACGGGGCCAGTGGTATTGTACAAACTGAAGAAAATCACTCCCGGTTCTCAAAATACTGCTGTGGAACTTTTTTTTAAACTGGATCAGCAGACACCTACGTCTGATATAACGGCTTGATGGGGATGCCATAACAATATACCTAAGTTTCGTCTTTTGTGATCACATCGCAAAAGAATTTGGGTTCGCATAGCCCATTAATTGGGAGAAAATTGAGTTAACATGTTTCATAGGTAGGGTATCTTCTGGATCAGTTTTCATGGCAAAGATTTGTCGCAGAATTCTGGCGATTTACCAAATAGAGGGTGCATAAATGAATGGGATTTATGATTCTATCTAAAGAAAAGTTTGTTCTTTTATGACTGAATAATCACGTTTTCTAGCTAGTGTCTTCAAAGTCAGGTTTTCCCAGTTTCAGAAAGCTTTATACGCACACACAAAACTATGCAACAGGACACAGGGGGTCACCCATAAACAGAATCCAAATGCACATACATTTTCGCCAACTCGTTTTTAAGTTTCAGACTTGTAAAGGTGTAGAAATAAATTCGCTATTTTGTCAGATCCATTTCAAACAGGCTCAG
>CM065686.1:4447058-4459558 GCA_017654935.2 Phymorhynchus buccinoides
AGTCAAGTCATCATTCCGTACCTGTTTTGTCATCAAACGTCCAAGAAAATGTAGAACAGTTGAAACGATGGGCTGAACTAAACCATATGCTAATGAATCCAACTAAAACTAAGTATATGTGTCTAACAACGCGCCAAAAACGCCAACATCAGTCATTTACTTCATTACCTATTTACATATCCGGCCAAAGAATCGAGGAAGTTAATTCTCACAAAGTCCTTGGACTAATGATTGACAATAAACTGTCATGGTCAGAACATATTGAATTATTAAGCAAAAAGATATCCCAAAGAATCTTCCAGTTATCGAAAATTAAACACTTCCTTGATATAAATGCTAGGAAGCAATTCTTCTATGCACATATTAATTCCCTTATCAACTATGCATCTACTTTGTGGGATTCAGCAAGCGCAAATGTTTTAAAACATCTCGTTAGACTGCATAAACGAGCTGTTAAACTGGTACTCCTCAAATCAACTTCACTTACGACAAAGCTGTTGATATTTTGCCTTTTAAATCTCAGTTGGAACACAATAAAGCAGTGATGATGCACAAAATTATGACCGGAAATGCTCCTCAGTCTTTGATAGACCGCTTTTCGATCAACAGTTACAGGTATTTACAAAAATTGATAATTCCAACTCCACGACTAGACCTATTTAAAGCCAGTCTAACGTATAGTGGCGCAACCTACTGGAATCACCTGCCAGCTTACTTGAAGACAATCAAAAGACCAACAACTTTCAACAAGCTAATGAAGACCCACTTAATGAATAAACTACTTTGATATTCTCTCTCTCTCTCTCTCTCTCTCTCTCTCTCTCTCTCTCTCTCTCTCTCCTCTCTCTCTCTCTCTCTCTCTCTCTCTCTCTCTCTCTCTCTCTCTCTCTCTTCTCTCTCTCTCTGTCTGTCTCTCCCTCTCTCATCCCCCTCCATCCCCCTGTTACTGTACATGACGTTCACAATACTTGAGTCTGTTGAAATTACTCACCACTAAAGCGAAATTGTGTCAGACTAAACTCAATTTTTACAATATAAATTATAAATGTATGCACTATTAAATGAATACGTAGGGAATGCTTGTGTGTATGACTTTTACTATATTATGTTTGCTAAACTGTATCATCTTTACTTAAAAAATGTTCGTCCGCTGCAACATGCGTGTGCATATAAGATTAGGTTTGATTGTATTAGCATACTATGTATGACTTTTGCATGCTCATTATATTTGTTTGTTTGTCTTTTTGTTTTTTTTAATTCTTTACTATTCCTTACGAGTGCTGGATGTTTAAAAAAAGCATGTGCTATTTGCTTATTCTATTACCCTCTATGCATAAACTTCATTCAATCTCAATTCTCTCTTCTCTCTCTCTCTCTGTCTCTCTCTCTCTCTCTCTCTCTCTCTCTCTCTCTCTCTCTCTCTCTCTCTCTCCTCTCTCTCTCTCTCTCTCTCTCTCTCTCTCTCTCTCTCTCTCTCTCTCTCTCTCTCTCTCTCCCCCCCCCCTGAGATAGGATTAGGTTTGATTTTGTCACATATGTGTTTCTTCCTAAATGTGTGCACGTTAAAGATGAGTATGTAGAATAGGATTTGGTGTTTTTTTTGTCATGTGTATGTGTTTATGCTTTGATTTGTGCATGCTAAATATGAGTATTTACAGTGGTTTTAGGCTGGATTTTATCATCTGTGTTTGTTTAAATTTAAATTGTGCATGTTAAAGACGAGTATGTAAAGTAGGTTTAGGCTTAATTTCGTCATTGTATGTGCTTAGTTTTTAATATGTGCATACACATTATAAAAAACATGAATAGGTTTGCTTTTGTCACGTGTGTGTATTTACTTCTTAATTTGTGCATGTTAAGTATGAATAATGTAATATAGGAATATGTTTGATTTTGTTATGTGTACACATATTTACATTTAAAATTGTGCATGTTAATTAAGATGAGTAGGTAAAGTAGAGCTAGGTTTGATTTTATTACATGCATGATTGTCCGTTCAAATAAGTACATTTTTAAGATGAGTATGTAAAGTATGATTAGGATTGGTTTTGTCATGTGTTTGTGCACTTCTAAATTTGTGCATGTTAAAGATGAGTATGAAAAGTACGTAGGATTATTTTGGTTTTGTTCTCCGTGAGTATGTGCTTAGGCCTACTCTTAATTTATGCACGTTCAAAATGAGTATAGTTAATAATATTAGGTTTGATTTTGTTATTGTTGTGCTACTATATAGGGTTGTATTTTGCATTCTTATATTATTGTCTGTGCTCATTTTCCTTTTCCATTTCAACTTTTTTATTTGTGGTTGGGTTGTTTTTTTCAGAGGGCTGGATGTAAAAAAGCATGTTATTGCTTATTCTATTTACCCTCTATAAATAAAATTCATTCAATTCAATTCAATTCTCTCTCTCTCTCTCTCTCTCTTCTCTCTTATCTCTCTCTCTCTCTCTCTCTCCTCTCTTCTCTCTCTCTCTCTCTCTCTCTCTCTCTCTCCCCCCCCCCTACATACTGCAGTTGATGTTGTGATGATTGTGAGACCTATCACTACAAAAGGCGTAACGGTTGCACACCGCCACTTCAAGCAGACACTGACTGTCCCCTTCACACCACCAGAAGCCAGGAGAACAAGAATCTGTGGACAAAAAAGAAGCAATCATCTTCTTCTTCTTCTTCTTATTCTTCTTCTTCTTCTTCTTCTTCTACTTCTTCTTCTTCGTCTTCTTCTTCTACTTCTTCTTCTTCTTCTTCTTCTTCTTATTCTGCTTCTTCTTCTTCTTCTTCTTCTTCTTCTTCTTCTTCTTCTTCTTCTCTCTATTCTTCTTCTGCTTCTTCTTCTTCTTCTTATTCTTCTTTTTCTTCTTCTTCTTCTACTTTCTTCTTCTTATTCTTCTTCTTCTTCTTCTTTCTTCTTTCTTCTTCTTCTCTTCTTCTTTCTTCTTCTGCTTCTTCTTCTTCTTCTTCTTCTTCTTCTTTTTCTTCTTCTGCTTCTTCTTCTTCTTCTTCTTCTTCTTCTTCTGCTTCTTCTTCTTCTTCTTCTTCTTCTTCTTCTTCTTCTTCTTCTGCTTCTTCTTCTTCTTCTTCTTCTTCTTTTTCTTCTGCTTCTTGCTTCTTCTTCTTCTTCTTCTTCTTCTTTATCTTCTTATTACTTCTTCTTCTTCTTCTTGTTCTTCTTCTTCTTCTTCTTCTTCTTCTTCTTTATCTCTTCTTCTTCTTCTTTCTTCTTCTTCCTCCTCCTCCTCCTCCTCTTTTTTCCCCCTCCTCCTCTTTTTTCCCTCCTCCTTCTCCTCTTCCTCCTCCTCCTCCTCCTCCTCCTCTTCTTCTTCTTCTTCTTCTTCTTCTTCTTCAGTTTTTTGAAAATCAAACAATAGTCAATAATCAATAGTGTCTCTATTTACAGACCTGCATTGCTAATTTCACTTTGTTTCCATGCAAATTACGTTATGGGTAACGCCCACACCAATGTATTTGGTATTTGGTATTTGGTATTTGGTATTGGTATTAGGTATTTGGTATTTGGTATTTGGTATTTGGTATTGGCATTTCGTATTGGTAATTGGTATTTGGTATTGGTATTAGTATTTGGTATTGGTATTAGTATTTGGTATTTGGCATTTCGATTTGGTAATTGGTATTTGGCGTTGGTATTGGTAATTGGTATTTGGCATTGGTATTGGTATTGGTATTGGTAATTGGTATTGGTATTTGGTATTGGTATTTGGTATTGGTATTTGGTATTGGTATTGGTATTTGGTATTGGTATTGGTATTTGGTATTGGTAATTGGTATTTGGTATTTGTATTTGGTATTTGGTATTTGGTATTTGGTATTGGTATTAGTATTTGGTATTGGTATTTGTTATTGGTATTTGGCATTGGTATTTGGTATTGGTATTGGTATTGATATTTGGTATTGGTATTTATATTTGGTATTTGGCGTTGGTATTTGGTATTGGTATTTGGTATTGGTATTGGTATTTGGCATTGGTATTTGGTATTGGTATTTGGTATTTGGTATTGGTATTTGGTATTGGTATTTGGTATTGGTATTTGGTATTTGGTATTTGGTATTGGTATTTGGTATTTGGTATTTGGTATTGGTATTGGTATTTGGTATTTGGTATTTGGTATTGGTATTGGTATTTGGCGTTGGTATTTGGTATTGATATTTGGTATTTGGTATTGGTATTGGTATTTGGTATTTGGCATTGGTATTGGTATTGGTATTGGTATTTGGTATTTGGCATTGGTATTGGTATTGGTATTTGGCATTGGTATTGGTATTTGTATTTGGTATTTGTTATTGGTATTTGGTATTGGTATTGGTATTGGTATTTGGTATTGGTATTGGTATTGGTATTTGGTATTTGGTATTTGATATTGGTATTTGGTATTGGTATTGGTATTGGTATTGGTATTTGGTATTGGTGTGTGGTATTGATATTTGGCAAATTTGACAAAAATAGCATGGCTGCCGCCCATGGGAATCCACTGTAGAAAAGTGCATTGTGATTTCTGACACCTGAAGCATGTTTTTTTCGAAAATGCAATGATCAAGAAATGTCTGGATTTCTTTTGGAATTTTGCCCCAAAAGAGCTTTTTTTTTTAAACTGTGAGGGTCTCTCTGCTTGTATATTCGGCCGGTAGGCTAATGACTGTCCAGTGAATCTCCAACCTGAGCAGGAAAACCATTCCATAAGAGAACGACGTCTTCCATGTAGCAGATCGAAAATCCACCAGTAGGCCTACAGTGAGAAAACCACTTACCCGTTCTTTTCTCCACAGGGTCCAGGCTGGCCAAGGGCAGAACCATCAGAAAGAGGAACAGCACTCCAAGTTTGAACATCGTCATTCTCCCTGAAGGACCCACACAGCAAGGTCAATGAACCAATTGTTACATTTTGTACGAAATGTGACAACATTTTAACACAATTCACGGCAAGCTTTCATTAAGCTTACAGAAGTAAATGAACCAAATCCCACAGTGTTGCTTTCAAGCAGTTCCAAACAAAATTCGTTAGTGTGTTTTTAATTAATAATTATATGCAGGTCAATCATCACAACAAATATGGACACGCGTGCAAACTACAGCTCATTAGCATGCCTCGCAATATTGCTATCAATGAAAATGGAAACCTGTACAGTTCAATTTAAAAACAACAAACTATTCCTAATTTTCAGAATGCGAGGTGTTTGGAAAATGAACCATTTTGTTTGCAAACACATCACCCCATCGCCTTTGTGAAAGTATTTTTTAAAGACGAAAATGTAGTTTTTTTACTTCGTTTATTTTCTCATCTTCATCTCTTTGTATTCATCTCTTTGTATTCATCTATTTGTATTCATCTCTTTGTATTATTGTGTAGCGTTTTTTATGTTTTCAGATCAACTATAGTCTTTTCAGAATACAAACAAGATAAGCATTTTTGTGTAATTTGTCTAAAACAGTGACAGTTGACAAACACAGCTGTAAGAAAAATAAAAATGTTTAACTTTATTTAAACGCCATTTGTTTTCAACTCCCAATGTTCTTTTACTTTACTATACGTTTTAACAAACATTTGTATTATTTTGTATTGTGGTTTTCATTTTCTTCACCATAATTCAACTGCCATTTATGTACCATTTATTATCATCTACCCCTTTCTCGTTTATGCACTGTTTTAAAAGGACAATAAATGATTTGATAAAAAATAAAATAAACATTCTATTTGATGTATCTTTTATTTTTCATCATAAAGTTTACGACTTCCATTTTTTCTCAACGTCAATGTTATTTGGATTTCATCATAAAATTATGTTTCCAACTACCTTTCTCTTCACTGAGGCTTTCATTGTGTTTTCAGCTACTTGTTTCTCTTCAATTCAATGTCCATTGTCTTCACCATATGTTTCCAACTATCTGTTCTCTTCACTGAGGCTTTCATTGTGTTTTCAGCTACTTATTTCTCTTCAATTCAATGTCCATTGTCTTCACCATAATTATGTTTCCAACTATCTGTTCTCTTCAATGTGGCTTCAAGGTTCTTCACCATATGTTTCCAACTATCTGTTCTCTTCACTGAGGCTTTCATTGTGTCTTCAGCTACTTGTTTCTCTTCAATTCAATGTCCATTGTCTTCACCATATGTTTCCAACTATCTGTTCTCTTCACTGAGGCTTTCATTGTGTCTTCAGCTGCTTCTTTCTCTTCAATTCAATGTCCATTTTCTTCACCATATGTTTCCAACTATCTGTTCTCTTCACTGAGGCTTTCATTGTGTCTTCAGCTGCTTGTTTCTCTTCAATTCAATGTCCATTGTCTTCACCATATGTTTCCACCTATCTGTTCTCTTCACTGAGGCTTTCATTGTGTCTTCAGCTACTTGTTTCTCTTCAATTCAATGTCCATTGTCTTCACCATATGTTTCCAACTATCTGTTCTCTTCACTGAGGCTTTCATTGTGTCTTCAGCTGCTTCTTTCTCTTCAATTCAATGTCCATTTTCTTCACCATATGTTTCCAACTATCTGTTCTCTTCAATGTGGCTTCAAGGTTCTTCACCATATGTTTCCAACTATCTGTTCTCTTCAATGTGGCTTCAAGGTTCTTCACCATATGTTTCCAACTCTCTGTTCTCTTCAATGTGGCTTCAAGGTTCTTCACCGTATGTTTCCAACTATCTGTTCTCTTCAATGTGGCTTCAAGGTTCTTCACCGTATGTTTCCAACTATCTGTTCTCTTCAATGTGGCTTCAAGGTTCTTCACCGTATGTTTCCAACTATCTGTTCTCTTCAATGTGGCTTCAAGGTTCTTCACCATATGTTTCCAACTATCTGTTCTCTTCAATGTGGCTTCAAGGTTCTTCACCGTATGTTTCCAACTATCTGTTCTCTTCAATGTGGCTTCAAGGTTCTTCACCATATGTTTCCAACTATCTGTTCTCTTCAATGTGGCTTCAATGTTCTTCACCGTATATTTTCGGGGTTCTTCTTCTTCTCTTTGGAGCCCACAATCATGTAATTGATCATTCTGGCACCCTCAGGGGGGAAAAAAGACTGAAAAAAGGGGGTCAAAAAAAAAAAAAAAAAAAAAAATATAAGTTGTTTAATTTGAATAAAGGGCCTGAGCTGCTGCATGGGCATATGGGTGTTTGTGTTATAGTGACCCAGCCAGCTCGCGCCCACTTATTGGGTCTGAGCTTGATCCCGCGTCCTGGAAACAGGGTGTGGAGGGGTTGAGGGAGTGGATGAGGAAGGGGGAGGGGGGAGCGATGGGTTTATTGATGATTCCCTTGCACCGCTGACCCACTGGGGGTGACAGCAGTGAAGGAGCAGAGGTCGTCCTGCCGCAGATTATTCCACTCCCTGATGGTCCTTGGGAGGAATGCATTTGATCGGTATTTAGTGCAGTATTGTAATCTTTTGAGTTGAAGGCTGTGGCCACGTCGCTGCCGAGGAGGAAGAGACTCCAGTTTGGATTGGAGGCTGGGGCAGTGCACAGCGCCGGTGCTTATCTTGTGCAGCATGGAGAGCCTGGTCCTCTGCCGTCTGCTCTCCAGTGATTCCCAGCCCAGGTTCATCAGCATGGTGTTCACAATGGACGTTGACCTGTACTGGTTGAGCACAAAGCGCGCTGCTCTGCGCTGGACTGCTTCCAGCTTTCCAACGTTCTCTTCCGTGTACGGGTTTCAGACAGCACGCATATTCAAGCAAGGGTTGCGGCCATTTGCCCCCGGCCTTTTGCCACCTAGGTCTTTTGCCCCCCCCCCCCCCCCCCCCCCCCCCCCCCCCCCCCCCCCTGCCCCCCCCCCCCCCCCCCCCTCCCGTGTCAATGTATCCCCGTCTCACTTTGCGTCGATTTCACACGATGCATGCATCTCACAATTTATGCATTTCAGTTAATACGGAGTGCTGAGTCGGTCAATACTGAGTGCTGAGTTCAATAAACTCCCATGCGTTAGTGATTGTTTGCATTAATCGTTTTGTCACAGTCGTATCAGTTAGCTACCATGGAGGAATTTCCATCTACTGGTGGAGGAAAAAAAAAAAAATCGCGTTGAATGGGTTTGTGTATGTGACACAAAAGACTGTTGATGGAGCGATCGCGTGATGAGTGTTAAATGCAGAGGAGAGGCAAGTGCAATGCCAAATTAAACATAATTGTCTCCCTCTCTGTCTGTCTGTCTGGTTTTTTAATCCCCACCCCCCCTCTCTCTCTCTCTCTCTTACTCTCTCTTACTCTCTCTCTCTGTTTCTCTCTCTCTCCATCTCACACACACACCCCTCTCTCCCTCTCCCTCTCTCTCTCTCTCTCTCTCTCTCTCTCTCTCTCTCTCTCTCTCTCTCTCTGTGAGAGAGAGATTTTATGTTGGTAGTAAATTTGACCAATGTGAATAAATGATTTAAAATTGATTACTTGTATTTTTAGTCTTACAATGTGGCAACAGCGCATACATGAATGTGCCGTGTCTTGTGCAACAGCAGAATTGTTTCGCACGACCAGTCAGGCTGAGGGGGGGAGGGGGGTCTATTGGCCGGGGGCCAAAAGGCCTAGATGGCAAAAGGCCAGGGTGCTAATGGCGGGGCGGGGGGGCAGAAAGACTGGGCCAAAAGTCCTAGATGGCAAAAGGCCTAGGTGTAAAAAGGCCAGGGGGCTAATGGCGGGGGGGGTGGCAGAAGGCTTGGGGCCAAAGGCCCTAGATGGCAAAAGGCCAGGGGTCTTATGGCGGGGCAGGGGGGGGCAGAAGGCCGGGGGCGGATGGCCTGGGGGCAAAAAGGGGCTCTAGGTGGTAAAAGGCCAGGGGGATAATGCCGGGGGGCAGAAGGCCGGAGGGCAAAAGGACTAGAACCATGTTTTCGACTACCTTTGTTCTTGGCTATATTGCTGTGATTTTTTTCAACATGTTTTTAAGTAGCCTTTTAAGTAGCCTTTTAATTACCTCCTTTACTATAAATATGTTGTTAACTCTATTGTTTTCGTCTTCAATGCTGCTTTTATTTATTTCATGTTATATTTTCAACTACCTTTTTTCTCTTTAATGTTGGTTTCATTTCTGCAACATATGTTTACAAGTATAACTTTCTTTTCATCTTAATTCTCCCTTTAACTTCGCCATATGTTTTTTAAGCACACTTTAAAACAATCTCTTTAACGTAGCTTTCCATTTCTTCATCGTGTGTTTTCAACTGCCAGGGTTGTTCCTCTTCAACCTAATTTATTTTAACATAATAATTGTGTTTTTAATGTTTTTAAAATATTATCTTCAACATAGCTTTTCTTTTCTTCACCATACGTTTTCAACTGCCTTTTTTATTCTCGTCAGTGTAACTTTCCGCATCTTCTCCATGTTTTTACTACTTTTTCTATCCAACGTGCCTTTCAGTTTGATTTCATTTTATATTCCAGTTACCTCAACGAGGCTTTCATTCTTTCACCATATGTCTTCAACAACTGTTTTTTCTTCAATGTCACTCTAACATTCTTCACCATATGTTTTCAACAACTGTTTTTTCTTCAATGTCACTCTAACATTCTTCACCACATGCTTTCAACAACTGTTTTTTCTTCAATGTCACTCTAACATTCTTCACCATATGCTTTCAACAACTGTTTTTTCTTCAATGTCACTCTAACATTCTTCACCATATGTTTTCAACAACTGTTTTTTCTTCAATGTCACTCTAACATTCTTCACCATATGCTTTCAACAACTGTTTTTTCTTCAATGTCACTCTAACATTCTTCACCACATGCTTTCAACAACTGTTTTTTCTTCAATGTCACTCTAACATTCTTCACCACATGCTTTCAACAACTGTTTTTTCTTCAATGTCACTCTAACATTCTTCACCATATGTTTTCAACAACTGTTTTTTCTTCAATGTCACTCTAACATTCTTCACCATATGCTTTCAACAACTGTTTTTTCTTCAATGTCACTCTAACATTCTTCACCATATGTTTTCAACAACTGTTTTTTCTTCAATGTCACTCTAACATTCTTCACCACATGCTTTCAACAACTGTTTTTTCTTCAATGTCACTCTAACATTCTTCACCATATGTTTTCAACAACTGTTTTTTCTTCAATGTCACTCTAACATTCTTCACCATATGTTTTCAACAACTGTTTTTTCTTCAATGTCACTCTAACATTCTTCACCATATGTTTTCAACAACTGTTTTTTCTTCAATGTCACTCTAACATTCTTCACCATATGTTTTCAACAACTGTTTTTTCTTCAATGTCACTCTAACATTCTTCACCATATGCTTTCAACAACTGTTTTTTCTTCAATGTCACTCTAACATTCTTCACCATATGTTTTCAACAACTGTTTTTTCTTCAATGTCACTCTAACATTCTTCACCATATGCTTTCAACAACTGTTTTTTCTTCAATGTCACTCTAACATTCTTCACCATATGCTTTCAACAACTGTTTTTTCTTCAATGTCACTCTAACATTCTTCACCATATGTTTTCAACAACTGTTTTTTCTTCAATGTCACTCTAACATTCTTCACCATATGCTTTCAACAACTGTTTTTTCTTCAATGTCACTCTAACATTCTTCACCATATGCTTTCAACAACTGTTTTTTCTTCAATGTCACTCTAACATTCTTCACCATATGTTTTCAACAACTGTTTTTTCTTCAATGTCACTCTAACATTCTTCACCATATGTTTTCAACAACTGTTTTTTCTTCAATGTCACTCTAACATTCTTCACCATATGTTTTCAACAACTGTTTTTTCTTCAATGTCACTCTAACATTCTTCACCATATGTTTTCAACAACTGTTTTTTCTTCAATGTCACTCTAACATTCTTCACCATATGCTTTCAACAACTGTTTTTTCTTCAATGTCTCTCTAACATTCTTCACCATATGCTTTCAACAACTGTTTTTTCTTCAATGTCACTCTAACATTCTTCACCATATGCTTTCAACAACTGTTTTTTCTTCAATGTCACTCTAACATTCTTCACCATATGCTTTCAACAACTGTTTTTTCTTCAATGTCACTCTAACATTCTTCACCATATGTTTTCAACAACTGTTTTTTCTTCAATGTCACTCTAACATTCTTCACCATATGCTTTCAACAACTGTTTTTTCTTCAATGTCACTCTAACATTCTTCACCATATGTTTTCAACAACTGTTTTTTCTTCAATGTCACTCTAACATTCTTCACCATATGTTTTCAACAACTGTTTTTTCTTCAATGTCACTCTAACATTCTTCACCATATGCTTTTAGCATTTTTGTATTCTCTTCCACAAGGTTTTTATTTTTTAACCATAATTGATCAAGGTAGAAAAATGCTTAAAATATAATAATAAATCAAAATCTCAAAATCGAAAATTTGACCCCCATCCACCTAGATCGCCTCTACCGGCAAAGCCAGCCAGGGGCAAAGCGACTCATTTTGTGGTGACGGGTCACATATGTTATCATCTACCTTTTTCTCTTCAACAGGGTTTTTCATTTTCTTCACCATATGTTATCAACTACTTTTTTCTCTTAACCTAACTTTCATTTGTTAACCATATGTTATCAACTACCTTTTTCTCTTCAACTTAACTTTCATTTTCTTCACCATATGTTATCAACTACCTTTGTCTCTTCAACATGGCTTCCATTTCTTCACCATATGTTATCAACTACCTTTTTCTCTTCAACGTGGCTTCAGTTTCTTCACCATAATGTTATCAACTACCTTTTTCTCTTCAACGTGGATTTCATTTTCTTCACCATAATGTTATCAACTACCTTTTTCTCTTCAACGTGGATTTCATTTTCTTCACCATATGTTATCAACTACCTTTTTCTCTTCAACGTGGCTTTCATTTTCTTCACCATATGCTATCAACTACCTTTTTCTCTTCAAAGTGGATTTCATGTTCTTCACCATATGCTATCAACTACCTTTTTCTCTTCAACGTGGATTTCATGTTCTTCACCATATGCTATCAACTACCTTTTTCTCTTCAACGTGGATTTCATGTTCTTCACCATATGCTACCAACTACCTTTTTCTCTTCAACGTGGATTTCATGTTCTTCACCATATGTTATCAACTACCTTTTTTCTTCAACCTAACATCAACAAGATATGGTATGGAAATCAGCAAAGTGAAGACGAAGCTGGTGGCCAGCCACAACTGCAACATCACCACCAGCATAACTGTGCATGGAGTGAAGCTAGAGGCTGTTCAACGGTTCACATATCTGGGGTCAGTCATCAGTAGTGAAGGATCCAAACCAGAAATCCTTGCAAGGATAGTAGAGACAATAGCAGCACTGTCCAGATTGAAACTTCTGTGGAAGGACAGAAACATCTCAATGAAGCACAATATCAGGCCTCTGCGTGTACTGGTATACCCCATCTTCCTTTACGCATGTGAGACATGGACTCTCACAGCAGATCTGGAAAGAAGAATCCAAGCTGTGGAAATGAGAGGCTATCGTAAGTTGCTTAACATCAGATACACAGAGCATATCACCAATGAAC
>CM065686.1:4461339-4468839 GCA_017654935.2 Phymorhynchus buccinoides
CTTTGTTGAAGTGCTGGGGGTCAGCTCAAGGGAAACAACCACGGAAAACTTCATACTGTACGCACGGACATGTTTACTCCCCTTTGTATGGTGTTGGTTTTAAGCTATTCCAGTCGTAGAACTATCCATCTGTGACATCTGTGATGCATGATTCTGATGAAATATTACTGTCTATAATGCCATTTGTTTTGGGCTTTTCTACACACTATGTCTCTGTCTTGTTGTGTTGCTTTGTTGATTGTTTTATCGCTGCAAAAATAATTTCATGTAAAATGGACAATAAACAAAATTATTGATTGATTGATTGATCCGATGAAATCCTATTATTGTTTGCTCACTATGTTCATGTAGACTCCAATGCAATACAGACAGACAGACAGACAGAGAGAAACGTATAAACTCTCGTTCCCATTCCAAAGCATTCCAGTTCTTATGAAACTGAAACTATGAATTGTTATGGAATTAGCATGTCATACTCATCATGGTATTTCTCGGTAATCATCGTGGCATTATAATTATAATGGCAGGAAAACAATATCGTTAATATGTGCGATAGTGCATGGGAAAAACGGACATGATGGAATTTTGAGGTGAGGGGGAACACGGAAGTTCTCCGAGAAAAAAGCACCTAGCCATTAACGATAGTTTCATTTGTACTTTAAACACACCCTTCATGTTTACGACCCTCAATCTCAAAGTCATTATTTGTTAGCAATCTTGTACTTTAAACACACCCCTCATGTTTACGACCCTCAATCTCAAAGTCATTATTTGTTAGCAATCTTGTACTTTAAGCATCCCCGTGTTTACGACCCTCATTCTCAAAGTCATTATTTGTTGGCATTCTTGTACTTTAAACATCCCCCTCATGTTTACGACCCTCAATCTCAAAGTCATTCTTTGTTGGCAATCTTGTGCTTAGACACCCCCCTCATGCTTACGACCCTCAACCTCAAAGTCATTATTTGTTGGCAATCTTGTGCTTAGACACCCCCCTCATGTTTACGACCCTCAATCTCAAAGTCATTATTTGTTGGCAATCTTGTACTTTAAACATCCCCGTGTTTACGACCCTCATTCTCAAAGTCATTATTTGTTAGCAATCTTGTACTTTGAACACCCCCTCATGTTTACGACCCTCATTCTCAAAGTCATTATTTGTTAGCAATCTTGTACTTTAAACACCCCCTCATGTTTACGACCCTCAACCTCAAAGTCATTATTTGTTGGCAATCTTGTGCTTAGACACCCCCCTCATTCTCAAAGTCATTATTTGTTAGCAATCTTGTACATTAAACATCCCCGTGTTTACGACACTCAATCTCACAGTTATTATTTGTGGGCAATCTTGTGCTTTAACATGAAACCCTCTGTAACAAACTCCCTTCACCAAAGTTATCTTCGCCTAGCAAAGCATAAGCAACAGCCACATGGAGACAGACTCAAGTTCATCCTCATGAACTGTCGTTTATGTTTTGCTGGGCGAACTGGTGCCGAAAATACATTTTGTTGAAGGGAGTTAATTACAGAGAATTAATTTCTCTTAATTCAGTAATAGTACTATACCTTTTTCTTTCCCCTCCAGAAGGCTAGCTAAAGGCAGCAGCATCAGACAGAGGAACAGGGCTCCCAGCTTGAACATCGTCACACTCCTGACATTGTGACACAGCACTTCGCTTGTGAGGAGGGTTCTTTCAAAATGTCACGACTCTTTGAAACTGGATCACATTAAGCTTTCGCTGCTGCTGCTGCTGCTGCTGCTGCTGCTGCTGCTGCTGCTGCTGCTGCTGCTGCTGCTGCTGCTGCTGCTGCTGCTGCTGCTGCTGCTGCTGCTGCTGCTGCTGCTGCTGCTGCTGCTGCTGCTGCTGCTGATGATGATGATGATGATGATAACAACTTAGAACGTGGAACAACTTACAACGTGGAACAACTTACCCCTGTCTCTCAGACACTCCGACTCTCTGGACGCGTTCAAGGCCGGTCTAAAAACTCATCTCTTTTCTAAGTTGTAGCTGACATGCATAGGTTGATTGTGCAGTGTGGACATTGAGTGGTGTGTGTGTGTGTGCGTGTGCGCGTGCGTGTGCGTGTGCGCGTGCGTGTGCGTGCAATGTGTGTGTGTGTGTGTGTGTGTGTATGCAGTGTGTGTGTTGATTGTGCCGTATGGAAATTGAGTGGTGTGTGTGTGTGTGTTTTGTTTGTGTGTGTGTGTGTGCGTGCGTGCGCGCGTGTGTGTGTATGTGTGTGTGTGTGCATGTAGCGTGTATGTGTGTGTGACGCCCCCATCCCCCCCCCCCCCGCGTCACCCCCCTTCCCACCCTCTCCCCTTCATCGTCTTTCTTTGTGTGTGTGTGTGTGTGTGTGTGTGTGTGTGTGTGTGTGTGTGTGTGTGTGTGTGTGTGTGTGTGTGTGTGTGTGTGTGTGTGTGTGTGTGTGTGTGTGTGTGTGTGAATGTGTGTGTGTGTGAATGTTTATAGTTTTATTTCTTTGTAAAGCGCCGTGAATAGAATTTTCTAGATATGTGCGCTATATAAGTGCCAATTATTATTATTATTATTATTATAATGATAATAATAATAATAATAATAATAATAATAATAATAATAATAACTAGAGGGCTTATGTTTTTGCCTTTCAGAGCAAACATGGGAGGATTCCCCTCTCCGACCTCCTTCACCCTGACTTGTTTTGATACTTATGGATGGTACCCTAAACACGATTTTATGCACTAAAAGTCTTGAAAAATGAATATTAACTTTATAGAAGAAATAACAAGATACTCTGTAATATAGTTCTAAAAAACAATTTAAGTCACACTTCCGTACTTTTGGTGTGGGCCGAGATGACTGTTGGTGTGGGCCTAGACGACTGTTGGTGTGGGCCGAGATGACTGTTGGTGTGGGCCTAGATGACTGTTGGTGTGGGCCGAGATGACTGTTGGTGTGGGCCGAGATGACTATTGGTGTGGGCCGAGATGACTGTTGGTGTGGGCCGAGAAGACTGTTGGTGTGGGCCGAGATGACTATTGGTGTGGGCCGAGATGACTGTTGGTGTGGGCCTAGATGACTGTTGGTGTGGGCCGAGATGACTGTTGGTGTGGGCCGAGATGACTGTTGGTGTGGGCCGAGATGACTGTTGGTGTGGGCCTAGATGACTGTTGGTGTGGGCCGAGATGACTGTTGGTGTGGGCCGAGATGACTGTTGGTGTGGGCCGAGATGACTGTTGGTGTGGGCCGAGATGACTGTTGGTGTGGGCCGAGATGACTGTTGGTGTGGGCCTAGATGACTGTTGGTGTGGGCCGAGATGACTGTTGGTGTGGGCCTAGATGACTGTTGGTGTGGGCCGAGATGACTATTGGTGTGGGCCGAGATGACTATTGGTGTGGGCCGAGATGACTGTTGGTGTGGGCCGAGATGACTGTTGGTGTGGGCCGAGATGACTGTTGGTGTGGGCCGAGATGACTGTTGGTGTGGGCCGAGATGACTGTTGGTGTGGGCCGATATGACTATTGGTGTGGGCCGAAATGACTATTGGTGTGGACCGAGATGACTATTGGTGTGGGCCGAAATGACTATTGGTGTGGGCCGAAATGACTATTGGTGTGGGCCGAGATGACTATTGGTGTGGGCCGAGATGACTATTGGTGTGGGCCGAAATGACTATTGGTGTGGGCCGAATTGACTTTTGGTGTGGGCCGAAATGACTATTGGTGTGGGCCGAGATGACTATTGGTGTGGGCCGAAATGACTATTGGTGTGGGCCGAAATGACTAATGCCTTGGGCCGAAATGACTATTGGTGTGGGCCGAAATGACTATTGCCTTGGGCCGAAATGACTATTGCCTTGGGCCGAAATGACTATTGCCTTGGGCCGAAATGACTATTGCCTTGGGCCGAAATGACTATTGCCTTGGGCCGAAATGACTATTGCCTTGGGCCGAAATGACTATTGGCTTGGGCCGAGATGACTAATGCCTTGGGCCGAGATGACTATTGCCTTGGGCCGAAATGACTATTGGTGTGGGCCGAGATTACTAATGCCTTGGGCCGAAATGACTAATGCCTTGGGTGGAAATGACTATTGCCTTGGGCCGAGATGACTAATGCATTGGGCCGAGATGACTATTGCCTTGGGCCGAAATGACTATTGCCTTGGGCCGAGATGACTATTGCCTTGGGCCGAAATGACTAATGCCTTGGGCCGAAATGACTATTGCCTTGGGCCGAGATGACTAATGCATTGGGCCGAGATGACTATTGCCTTGGGCCGAGATGACTAATGCATTGGGCCGAGATGACTATTGCTTTGGGCCGAGATGATTAATGCATTGGGCCGAGATGACTATTGCCTTGGGCCGAGATGACTAATGCATTGGGCCGAGATGACTATTGCCTTGGGCCGAAATGACTATTGGTGTGGGCCGAAATGATTAATGCCTTGGGCCGAGATGACTAATGCCTTGGGCCGAAATGACTATTAGTGTGGGCCGAGATGACTAATGCCTTGGGCCGAAATGACTATTGGTGTGGGCCGAAATTGTTACAGTATTACGTTTATCTAAGTTCCGAAACTAATATTACAAATATGTTAATATATTATTGTAACTGCTGAATAGCTCTTCGGGGTTGGCTTGGTTACCGGAGTAAACCACTACAATCGTAAGCATCCATCTCCTGCCTGAAATCCATTACGTATGAAAGATCGAGCGCTATCGTTTTCAACATGGTGGTAGCAACGGGATAGTGAGGTCATCGACTGGCACTCAAAGAACTCACCACCAACTAGACACTCACGAACCTGAGAAGAACCGGCCATGGCGAACTGCAAGACTCTGCAGCTGTTTCGCCATTAAGAAGATGAAAAATGGACTGCAGCACCTTTTGGAGCAAGGTAAGAATGGTGGATAAAGAAAACAAGGTACCCGTGAAAGATAAAACGTCAACGTTTCGTGCCTTAAGCACTTAGTCATAGTTGTGAACTATACTCACAAGAAGAAAATCTACAACCTGTCAACTTAGTTTGTTGTTTTCACTTCATGACTAAGTGCTAAAGAACGTTGAAATTTTCCCTGTCACAGGTACCTTGCTTTCTTTGCCCGCCATGCTTACGTTGTTTCGCCATTAGCAGCCATTACAACGAACGACACCAGCAAATGAAGAATCTTCGGGGAAGAAACGGAACGAGCCACGTCTGTCAACACTTACTCTACAACCTTTCAAGTGACAATTTTAATTGTGAACAGTACAACAAACAAACCGTTGAAGTCAATGGATCGGCGATCAAGACCTGATAAGAAGAAGAAAACAACATGGTGCCAGTTACCAGCCAAAGGGACGCAACTCACGTGATGATTTTCTACGTAACAAGACGATTATTTCCCTTCCATCAAGAAGCATTGTATTAGCACTGGACTGTGAAAGCGTTATAAACAATATTCAATAGTTAATTTACACAATCCTTATAGATCTATTTAATAAAAAAGAAGTAGAAAGAAACTAAAACAAGAAAGGCAGTGACCCCCCCCCCCCCCCCCCCTGAATGAATGAACGAATGTGTGAAAAAAAAGTGCATATAATAATAATAACAATAATAATAATATAATAATAATAATAATAATAATAATTTAAAAAAAACACACACGGACACTGTAATGTAGCATACATCATATATGATTATGAAATAATAATAATAATAATAATAATAATAATAATAATAATAAATAATAATAATAAAAAACGGACACTGTAATGTAGCATACATCATATATGATTATGAAATAATAATAATAATAATAATAATAATAATAATAAAAAACGGACACTGTAATGTAGCATACATCATATATGATTATGACTATTATAAATAAGTGAAAGGTAGCTTTTATAAGTCAAGCCTACCATCATTGTCATTAGCAATTATGATATAGTCATTTTCCTTTACTCTTGACATTATTATATTAGTTGGTTCATTAACATGTCGTACACCTCAGACATTTGTTACGCATATTTGTTGCCAGTGATAATTTAAATAGAAAACAAACGCATAAACAAATACAAAATAACAAGTAAAGCAGTCAATACGTTGCTTCACCATGGCAGCTCGAATACCTCAGATGAACTGGTGCACAGACTATCATGAAGAATCACTCATGCTGTTCAAAGAGAACATTAGTATTTACTGTGAAGATGAAAACATCACTGACAACAACAAGATAACACTGAAAATACTGAGAGGAATAGGGGATGAAGGTGTGAGAAGACTGAACTCATCAAGCCTTTCTGCTGCTGGCAAAAGAAACCCTGACAAAATCTGGAACTTTTTTGAAAGCCAGTTGACAACAAACATAAATTTTCGTGTCCACCGTCTTCATCTCGAATGCCGGCAGCGCAGCGAAGAATCCATTGATGACTTCATCATTCGTGCGTGCACCATTGCCCAGAAATGTGAATTCGACGAGGCAGAAATGGAAGAAAGACTTACAAATATTGATCGCATCCACCCCTATTGAGCATCTTCAGCGACACTTACTGGGAAAACCAAAAGGATGCAAATTATCTGACACACTTGAAGAAGGACGGCGCTACGAAGCAATCATTGCCGAACGCCAGCAAATCAGTCCAACAAATGCAAGATGGACTGAAGCCACACCATCGTGACCAAGACGATGTTGACTTTATCAAGCGAGAATGTGGCAACTGTGGTACAAATGACTTTTACCGTGGGCCGAAATGACTATTGGTGTGGGCCGAGATGACTATTGCCTTGGGCCGAAATGACTATGACTATTGCCTTGGGCCGAAATGACTATTGCCTGGGCCGAAATGACTATTGCCGAGATGACTATTGGTGTGGGCCGAAATGACTATTGCCTTGGGCCGAAATGACTATTGCCTTGGGCCGAAATGACTATTGCCTTGGGTGTGGGCCGAAATGACTAATGCCTTGGGCCGAAATGACTATTGCCGAAATTGGGCCGAAATGACTATTGCCTTGGGCCGAAATGACTATTGCCTTGGGCCGAAATGACTATATGCCTTGGGCCGAAATGACTATATTGGTGTGGGCCGAAATGACTAATGCCTTGGGCCGAAATGACTAATGGGCCGAGATGACTATGGGCCGAAATGACTATTGGTGTGGGCCGAAAATGACTATTGGTGTGGGCCGAAATGACTATTGCCTTGGGCCGAAATGACTATTGCCTTGGGCCGAAATGACTATTGGCCGAGATGACTATTGCCTATGGGCCGAAATGACTATTGATGACTAATGGGCCGAGATGACTATTGCCTTGGGCCGAAATGACTATTGGGCCGAAATGACTATTGGGCCGAAATGACTATTGGTGTGGGCCGAGATGACTATTGGTGTGGGCCGAGATGACTATTGGTGTGGGCCGAGATGACTATTGCCTTGGGCCGAGAATGACTATTGGTGTGGGCCGACTAATGCCTTGGGCCGAAATGACTATTTGTGTGGGCCGAAATGACTAATGCCTT
>CM065686.1:4471339-4477058 GCA_017654935.2 Phymorhynchus buccinoides
AGTCAGTCAGTCAGTCAGTCAGTGAGTCAGTGAGTCAGTCAGTCAGTCAGTCAGTCAGTCAGTCGGTCGGTCAGTCAGTAGGTCAGTCAGTCAGTCAGTGAGTCAGTCAGTCAGTCAGTGAGTCAGTCAGTCAGTCAGTGAATCAGTCAGTCAGTCAGGAACAGACAGCGGTGAAAATATTCAGCAGCCTTCGCTTCGCAGCTGCTTAAACGCCCCTTTCCATTTTGATCTGTACCCTCCCCTCCCATCATGCCACCCCGACCCCCATTATTCACCCTTTGATGAATCCTTTTTCTTGTTTGTCTTCATTCATTTCTCTCTCTCTCTCTCTCTCTCTCTCTCTCTCTCTCTCTCTCTCTCTCTCTCTCTCTCTCTCTCTCTCTCTCTCTCTCTCTCTCTCTCTCCCCTCTCTCTCTCTCTCTCTCTCTCTCTCTCTCTCTCTCTCTCTCTCTCTCTCTCTCTCTCTCTCTCTCTCTCTCTCTCTCTCACACACACACACACACACACACACACACACACACACACACACACACACACACACACACACACACACACACACACACACACACACACACACACACACACACACACACACACACACACACACACACACACACACACACACACACACACACACACACACACACACACACACACACACACACACACACAGACACACACACAGACAGACAGACAGACAGACAGACAGACAGACAGACAGACAGACACACACACACACACACACACACACACACACACACACACACACACACACACACACACACACACACACACACACACACACACACACACACACGCGCGCGCGCGCGCGCGCGTGCTTCGCGCGTTTTCTTCCAGCAACGGAATGCAAGCTGTGATACACATCATATCCATAATCATCACGAGACACAAAGTAATTCATATCCCTGGAAACATGTGAAATGTCATCAAAAGTAATTTATTCCATATCAGCGCGTGGATTTGTGTTCCTATAAACTGTCCCCCATTTCTCCTCCCTGATCATTGGGCCGACCAGACTGCAAACCGACATCACAGCCAAAGACTGCAAGGAGTGGAAAGCCATTGAAGAAAAAAAAGGTATTTGAAAACGTATGTTGATGAAAATCAAAGCCACGTTGAAGGCAAATATGTAGTTGATGGTGAAGAAAATGAAAGGTCCTAACTTTCCCCTTCTCTTAACTCCGTGAGGAGTCACCAGGGCGCCACAGTGAAGTCTTCACCAACTTCCTCCAGCTCTGTCGGTCGTGAGCCAGAGTCTGGGTTTCTGCGAATGATTTTGCTGTCCATTCTATGATGTTGTCAGATCATCGTTTCTTTTGTCTTCCCCTCCGTCTCCCTCCCTCAACAGTTCCCTGGAGTATCGCCTTGGCAAGGCCGTCGGATCTTGTCACATGACCATACCAGCGTAGCTTTCCTTTCTTTACTGATGTCAGAAGATCTTCATATGGCCCAATGTGCTGTCTGATGGTTTGGCGCACTTGTTCATTGGTGATATGCTCTGTGTATCTGATGTTAAGCAACTTACGATAGCCTCTCATTTCCACAGCTTGGATTCTTCTTTCCAGATCTGCTGTGAGAGTCCATGTCTCACATGCGTAAAGGAAGATGGGGTATACCAGTGCACGCATAGGCCTGATCTTGTGCTTCATTGAGATGTTTCTGTCCTTCCACAGAGGTTTCAATCTGGACAGTGCTGCTATTGTCTCTACTATCCTTGCAAGGATTTCTGGTTTGGATCCTTCACTACTGATGACTGACCCTAGATATGTGAACTGTTGAACAGCTTCTAGCTTCACTCCATGCACAGTTATGCTGGTGGTGATGTTGCAGTTGTGGCTGGCCATCAGCTTCGTCTTCTCTTTGCTGATTTCCATGCCATATCTTGTTGATGTTAGGTTGAAGAAAAAAGGTAGTTGATAACATATGGTGAAGAAACTGAAGCCACGTTGAAGAGAAAAAGGTAGTTGATAACATATGGTGAAGAAAATGAAATCCACGTTGAAGAGAAAAAGGTAGTTGATAACATTATGGTGAAGAACATGAAAGCCACGTTGAAGAGAAAAAGGTAGTTGATAACATAATTTTATGATGAAATCCAAATAACATTGACGTTGAGAAAAAATGGAAGTCGTAAACTTTATGATGAAAAATAAAAGATACATCAAATATAATTATTTTTTTTATCAAATCATTTATTGTCCTTTTAAAACAGTGCATAAACGAGAAAGGGGTAGATGATAATAAATGGTACATAACTGGCAGTTGAATTATGGTGAAGGAAATGAAAACCACAATAAACAATAATACAAATGTTTGTTAAGACGTATAGTAAAGTAAAAGAACATTGGGAGTTGAAAACAAATGGCGTTTAAATAAAGTTAAACATTTTTCTTTTTCTTACAGCTGTGTTTGTTAACTGTCACTGTTTTAGACAAATTACACAAAAATGCTTATTGTTTGTATTCTGAAAAGACTATAGTTGAACTGACAACATCAAACACGCTACACAATAATACAAAGAGATGAAGATGAGAAAATAAACGAAGTAAAAAAACTAAATTTTCGTCTTTAAAAAATACTTTCACAAAGGCGATGGGGTGATGTCCTTCAAACAAAATGGTTCATTTTCCAAACACCTGGCATTCTGAAAATTGGGAATAGTTTGTTGTTTTTAAATTGAACTGTAAAGGTTTCCATTTTCATTGATAGCAATATTGCGAGGCATGCTAATGAGCTGTAGTTTGCACGCGTGTCCATATTTGTTGTGATGATTGAACTGCATAAAATTATTAATTAAAAACACACTAACAAATTTTATTTGGAACTGCTTGAAAGCAATACTGTGGGATTTGGTTCATTTACTTCTGTAAGCTTAATGAAAGCTTGCCGTGAATTGTGTTAAAATGTTGTCACATTTCGTAGAAAATGTAACAATTGGTTCATTAACATGTGTGTTTAAGTAAAGTGTGAGTGTATGGGAGGGGAGGGGAGGGGGGGGGGGGGACGAAATAGAGTGTGTACCCTGAAGGTGTGCAATACGTTTATGACTGTGATTTTGGTCTTTGTTCAATTAGGTATCATACATTTCTTTGCATTTTAAATTGTGCTTGTAAATATGATAATGCATGTGTGCTCTATACCTTTAATCTTCTATGCCATATTATAACCGTTCAATGTATTTTATTGTATGTTTAATGTCAATGTCTATGTTATAATCGTGGCACCTGGACGCAATTTCTCTTTTCAGAGATAATAAAGATGTTTTGATTTGATTTGATTTGATTTGAACCTTGCTGTGTGGGTCCTTCAGGAAGAATGACGATGTTCAAACTTGGAGTGCTGTTCCTCTTTCTGATGGTTCTGCCCTTGGCCAGCCTGGACCCTGTGGAGAAAAGAACGGGTAAGAGGTTTTCTCACTGTAGGCCTACTGGTGGATTTTCGATCTGCTACATGGAAGACGTCGTTCTCTTATGGAATGGTTTTCCTGCTCAGGTTGGAGATTCACTGGACAGTCATTAGCCTACAGGCCGAATATACAAGCAGAGAGACCTTCACAGTTTAAAAAAAAAAGCTCTTTTGGGGCAAAATTCCAAAAGAAATCCAGACATTTCTTGATCATTGCATTTTCGAAAAAACATGCTTCAGGTGTCAGAAATCACAATGCACTTTTCTACAGTGGATTCCCATGGGCGGCAGCCATGCTATTTTTGTCAAATTTGCCAAATATCAATACCACACACCAATACCAATACCAATACCAATACCAATACCAATACCAATACCAATACCAAATACCAATACCAAATACCAATACCAAATACCAAATACCAAATACCAATACCAAATACCAAATACCAATACCAAATACCCAAATACCAAATACCAAATACCAATACCCCAAATACCAATACCAAATACCAATACCAATACCAAATACCAATACCAAATACCAATACCAATACCAAATACCAATACCAAATACCAATACCACCAATACCAATACCAATACCAATACCAATACCAAATACCAATACCAAATACCAAATACCAATACCAAATACCAATACAATACCAATACCAAATACCAATACCAATACCAAATACCAAACCAAATACCAATACCAAATACAAATACCAAATACCAATACCAAATACCAATACCAATACCAAATACCAATACCAAATACCAATACCAATACCAATACCAAATACCAATACCAATACCAATACCAATACCAATACCAATACCAAACCAAATACCAATACCAATACCAATACCAATACCAATACCAATACCAATACCAAATACCAATACCAAATACCAATACCAAATACCAAATACCAAATACCAAATACCAATACCAAATACCAATACCAAATACCAATACCAAATACCAATACCAAATACCAAATACCAAATACCAAATACCAATACCAAATACCAATACCAAACCAAATACCAATACCAAATACCAATACCAAAATATACCAAATACCAAATACCAAATACCAATACCAATACCAATACCAAATACCAATACCAAATACCAATACCAATACCAATACCAAATACCAATACCACCAAATACCAAATACCAAATACCAATACCAATACCAATACCAATACCAATACCAATACCAATACCAATACCAAATACCAATACCAAATACCCAATACCAAATACCAATATACCAAATACCAAATACCAAATACCAATACCAAATACCAATACCAAATACCCAATATACCAATACCAAATACCAATACCAAATACCAATACCAATACCAATACCAATACCAATACCAATACCAATACCAAATACCAATACCAAATACCAATACCAAATACCAAATACCAATACCAAATACCAATACCAAATACCAAATACCAAATACCAAATACCAATACCAATACCAATACCAATACCAAATACCAATACCAATACCAAATACCAAATACCAATACCAACACCAATACCAAATACCAATTACCAATACGAAATGCCAATACCAAACACAAATGCCAATACCAATACCAATACGAAATGCCAATACCAAATACTAATACCAATACTCTCTCTCTCTCTCTCTCTCTCTCTCTCTCTCTCTCTCTCTCTCTCTCTCTCTCTCTCTCTCTCTCTCTCTCTCTCTCTCTCTCTCTCTCTCTCTCTCGCTCGCTCGCTCGCCTCTCTCTTCCTCACACACATGCGCGTGCGCACGCACGCATGCATGCACGCACGCACGCACGCACGCACGCACGCACGCACACACATGCGCGCGCGCAGATCTAATCTACCAAAATAGGCATACAATCACAGAGGGAAGAGGGGATGGTGCTTAAGAATTTAAATTATGGATGGATCGAGGAATGAACGTCTTCTGGGCTCTGGATGTCAGCTGTAGTGTTCTGTATCTTCGTCCTGACGGTACAAGTTCAAAGTGCTTTGCTAAAACATGGCTGTCATCACCCACAATCTGTTTGGCCTTTTGCAGCACACGTCTGCCATACATCTCTTGCAAACTGTTTTGCCTCTCACCCACAATCTTACTGCAGACATTCACCACATCACTCAGCACATGCTTACTTCTCACACTCAAGCCTTCCATACCAACAAACAAAAGAAACAGTAAGAAATGACTCAACACAGCAACGATAGTAGGTTTCCATGATGTCTCGTTGGACGCCTATGTTTCTTA
>CM065686.1:4477558-4487558 GCA_017654935.2 Phymorhynchus buccinoides
TTAGTGTGTTTTTAATTAATAATTTTATGCAGTTCAATCATCACAACAAATATGGACACGCAGGCAAACTACAGCTCATTAGCATGCCTCGCAATATTGCTATCAATGAAAATGGAAACCTTTACAGTTCAATTTAAAAACAACAAACTATTCCCAATTTTCAGAATGCCAGGTGTTTGGAAAATGAACCATTTTGTTTGAAGGACATCACCCCATCGCCTTTGTGAAAGTATTTTTTAAAGACGAAAGTTTAGTTTTTTTACTTCGTTTATTTTCTCATCTTCATCTCTTTGTATTATTGTGTAGCGTGTTTGATGTTGTCAGTTCAACTATAGTCTTTTCAGAATACAAACAATAAGCATTTTTGTGTAATTTGTCTAAAACAGTGACAGTTAACAAACACAGCTGTAAGAAAAAGAAAAATGTTTAACTTTATTTAAACGCCATTTGTTTTCAACTCCCAATGTTCTTTTACTTTACTATACGTCTTAACAAACATTTGTATTATTGTTTATTGTGGTTTTCATTTCCTTCACCATAATTCAACTGCCAGTTATGTACCATTTATTATCATCTACCCCTTTCTCGTTTATGCACTGTTTTAAAAGGACAATAAATGATTTGATAAAAAAATAATTATATTTGATGTATCTTTTATTTTTCATCATAAAGTTTACGACTTCCATTTTTTCTCAACGTCAATGTTATTTGGATTTCATCATAAAATTATGTTATCAACTACCTTTTTCTCTTCAACGTGGCTTTCATGTTCTTCACCATAATGTTATCAACTACCTTTTTCTCTTCAACGTGGATTTCATTTTCTTCACCATATGTTATCAACTACCTTTTTCTCTTCAACGTGGCTTCAGTTTCTTCACCATATGTTATCAACTACCTTTTTTCTTCAACCTAACATCAACAAGATATGGCATGGAAATCAGCAAAGAGAAGACGAAGCTGATGGCCAGCCACAACTGCAACATCACCACCAGCATAACTGTGCATGGAGTGAAGCTAGAAGCTGTTCAACAGTTCACACACCTAGGGTCAGTCATCAGTAGTGAAGGATCCAAACCAGAAATCCTTGCAAGGATTAGTATGAGACAATAGCAGCACTGTCCAGATTGAAACCTCTGTGGAAGGACAGAAACATCTCAATGAAGCACAAGATCAGGCCTCTGCGTGCACTGGTATACCCCATCTTCCTTTACGCATGTGAGACATGGACTCTCACAGCAGATCTGGAAAGAAGAATCCAAGCTGTGGAAATGAGAGGCTATCGTAAGTTGCTTAACATCAGATACACAGAGCATAGCTGAAACTGAACAGTGAAAAGACCCAGGTGATGCCTGTTGGCACCTCCTCTTCCCTGAAGAAAGTTAAATAACAGATTCCATCAATATTGTTGGATCCGAATTGCCATTTCGGAAGACTGTTAAGTACCTCGGTGTCTCCCTCGATCAAACCATGTCGATGCAGGAGCAAATATCTAGTGTTTGTCGTGCATCTTTCTTAGAGCTAAGGCGTATCGCCTCCATCAGACCCTTCCTGTCCAGAGATGCTGCTGCTAGATGAAGTGGTGAGACTGATTTCTGCCTTCGTGTTGTCCAGATTGGACTACTGTAATTCGATGTATGCTGGGCTTCCAGCAGAACAGATTTCGCGCTTACAGAGAGTGCAGAACAGTGCTGCTCGGCTTGTGCTTGGCAAAAGAAAGCGTGATCACATCACACCTCTTTTGGCTGAGCTCCACTGGCTTCCTGTCAAATTCCGCTGGCAGTTCAAGATGGCTACTTCGCGCTTTTCGTCACTTTGACAAAACTCTTTCCTCAGTACCTCTCTTCTTCTCTCTGCACCTACCAAAGCTCTCGTACTCTTCGTTCTTCTTCCCAGAAACTTCTTAAAGTTCCTAAGCGGTCCTTGAAATCTTCGGGTGAGAGGGCGTTTAGTTTTGTTGCACCAAACGTTTGGAATTCTCTCCCTGACCATACCCGTAACCAGTCCACTCTTCCTTCCTTCAAGTCCCAACTAAAAACCCACTTCTTCAGGGAAGCTTTCTCTCTGCAAAGTCTATGATCCTTTCCCCACTCTTGTCTTCCAGCTCATTGACGTTGAGTTTGAGGTTAACGCGTGCGCGTGTGTGTGTATGGGGTGACGTGTGGGGAGTAGGGGGGCAGATGGGTGGGGATGGGGGATGGGTGGGGGGGAGTGGGCAGATGGTTTGGGGTGGTGGTGTTGAAGGGACGTGGGTGTTGGTGTGTTGTGTTATGATTATATGCAATGCATTCTCTAATATGTATTCATTTTGATAGAGATGTATGGTGAGGATGCGTGGGCCAGTTTGTTAGAAATGTTTGTACGAATGGTGAGTGAAAAGCGCATTGAGTTGCTTTGCAAGATTATGCGCTATATAAGCATTATTAATTATTTATTTATTATTATATCACCAATGAACAAATGCGCCAAACCATCAGACAGCACATTGGACCATATGAAGATCTTCTGACATCAGTAAAGAAAGGAAAGCTACGCTGGTATGGCCATGTAACAAGATCCAACGACCTTGCCAAAGCGATACTCCAGGGAACTGTTGAGGGAGGGAGACGGAGGGGAAGACAAAAGAAACGATGGTCTGACAACATCATAGAATGGACAGCAAAATCATTCGCATAAACCCAGACTCTGGCTCACGACCGACAGAGCTGGAGGAAGTTGGTGAAGACTTCACTGTGGCGCCCCGATGACTCCTCACGGAGTTAAGAGAAGGGGAAGGGAAGGAACTTTCATTTTCTTCACCATCAACTACATATTTGTCTTCAACGTGGCTTTCATTTTCATCAACATACGTTTTCAAATACCTTTTTTTTCTTCAATGGCTTTCCACTCCTTGCAGTCTTTGGCTGTGATGTCGGTTTGCAGTCTGGTCGGCCCAATGATCAGGGAGGAGAAATGGGGGACAGTTTATAGGAACACAAATCCACGCGCTGATATGGAATAAATTACTTTTGATGACATTTCACATGTTTCCAGGGATATGAATTACTTTGTGTCTCGTGATGATTATGGATATGATGTGTATCACAGCTTGCATTCCGTTGCTGGAAGAAAACGCGCGCGCGCGCGCGCGACGTGTGTGTGTGTGTGTGTGTGTGTGTGTGTGTGTGTGTGTGTGTGTGTGTGTGTGTGTGTGTGTGTGTGTGTGTGTGTGTGTCTGTCTGTCTGTCTGTCTGTCTGTCTGTCTGTCTGTCTGTCTGTCTGTCTGTCTGTCTGTATCTGTGTGTGTTGTGTGTGTGTGTGTGTGTGTGTGTGTGTGTGTGTGTGTGTGTGTGTGTGTGTGTGTGTGTGTGTGTGTGTGTGTGTGTGTGTGTGTGTGTGTGTGTGAGAGGAGTGAGAGAGAGGAGAGAGAGAGAGAGAGAGAGAGAGAGAGAGAGAGAGAGAGAGAGAGAGAGAGAGAGAGAGAGAGAGAGAGAGAGAGAGAGAGAGAGAGAGAGAGAGAGAGAGAGAGAGAGGGCGGGGAGAGAGAGAGAGAGAGAGAGAGAGAGAGAGAGAGAAATGAATGAAGACAAACAAGAAAAAGGATTCATCAAAGGGTGAATAATGGGGGTCGGGGTGGCATGATGGGAGGGGAGGGTACAGATCAAAATGGAAAGGGGCGTTTAAGCAGCTGCGAAGCGAAGGCTGCTGAATATTTTCACCGCTGTCTGTTCCTGACTGACTGACTGACTCACTGACTGACTGACTCACTCACTGACTGACTGACTGACTCACTGACTGACTGACTGACCTACTGACTGACCGACTGACTGACTGACTGACTGACTGACTGACTCACTGACTCACTGACTGACTGACTGACTCACTGACTGACTGACTGACTGGCTGACTTACTGATTTACTGACTTACTGGCTGACTGACTGACCTACTGACTGACCGACTGACTGACCGACTGACTGACTGACTCACTCACTGACTGACTGACCGACTGACTGACTCACTGACTCACTGACTCACTGACTGATTGACTCACTGACTCACTGACTCACTGACTCACTGACTGACTGACTGACTGACTCACTGACTGACTGACTGACTGACTGACTGACTGACTGACTGACTGACTGACTGACTGACTCACTGACTGACTGACTGACTGACTGACTGACTGACTGACTGACTCATTCACTGATTGACTGACTGACTGACTCACTCACTCACTCACTGACTGACTGTCTGACTGACTCACTGACTGACTGACTGACTGACTGGCTGACTTACTGATTTACTGTCTTACTCACTCACTGACTGACTGACTGACTCACTGACTCACTGACTGACTGACTCACTCACTCACTCACTCACTGACTGACTGGCTCACTCACTCACTCACTGACTGGCTGACTTACTGATTTACTGTCTTACTGACTGACTGACTGACTCACTCACTCACTGACTGACTGACTGGCCGACTGACTGACTGACTGACTGACTGACTGACCTTCTGACTGACTCACTGACTCACTGACTGACTGACTCATTCACTGACTGACTGACTGACTGACTCACTGACAGACTCACTGACAGACTCACTGACTGACACACTGACTGACTGACTGACTGACTGACTGACTGGCTGATTGACTGATTTACTGTCTTACTGAGTGAGTGACTGACTGACTGACTGGCTGATTGACTGATTTACTATCTTACTGACTGACTGACTGACTGTACTGGCTGGCTATGTTACCACGATAACGCTTGAGCGTGGTGACCCAGGATTCTCACATTTTGCATGTGGATAGGTAGTTAGGATATCTAGGCCAAGTTCGAAGATGAAGGTGATTGGTTAATGGTCAAGGTCACTGGAGCTCTAAACGCTGCCGCGCAGCTGCTTAATGTAGCGCTTCAGGCTCTAGTTTTCAATATTGTCGGTGTTTCTGTTGCGTTGTTGTACCTGACACGAATTTCTCTGTTATGAGATGATAAAGTATATTGGAATTGGAATTAGAATAGATCTTCGCATCCATCAACCACAGAGCGTTAAGACGCTAGATCACCAGCCGCATGGCACATTTTCACCTTCACAATTGCACATTTTCTGCTCAAGTGAACTTTCGACCTCGGCCTAGATACCCTAACCTATGTGCATGCTATGTTCCACGCATCTCTGCAAAACTTGAGCGCGGCTGGTAAACATCTCTCTCTCTTCTCTTCGCTATCTCTCTCTCTTCATCTCTCTCTTCCTCTCTCTCTCTCTCTCTCTCTCTCTCTCTCTCTCTCTCTCTCTCTCTCTCTTCTCTCTCTCTCTCTCTCTCTCTCTCTCTCTCTCTCTCTCTCTCTCTCTCTCTCTCTCTCTCTCTCTCTCTCTCTCTCTCTCTCTCTCTCTCTCTCTCTCTCTCTCTCTCTCTCTCTCTCTCTCTCTCTCTCTCTCCTGCTCGAGACTCTCTCTCTCTCTCTCTCTCTCTCTCTCTCTCTCTCTCTCTCTCTCTCTCTCTCTCTCATCTCGGTCTCTCTCTCTCTCTCTCTCTCTCTCTCCCTGATATTGATTATGCATCAACATGTTGGGATTCAGCTAGTAAAAACACACTCAAACATGTTGAAAGACTATATAAACGCTCTCTTAAACTCATACTCCTTAAATCGTCATCCCTAGAAACCAATGACTATAAAGAACTTAACATTCTACCATTTGATTTGAAATGCCTACTAAATAAAGGTACCCTTATGTACAAGATCATAAATAAGCTAGCACCAAAATATCTTATTACTAAATTTAAAGTCCATACAATTCGAAGCAAAACCAAATTAACAATGCCCCGCCCCAGAACAGATCTATATAAATCATCCCTTACATTCTCTGGCGGTAAACTGTGGAACGACCTCCCTGATTATCTAAAAAATAGAACTAGCGTATTTTCCTTTCAAAAATCTTATCACAAGCTCCTAATAGACAATCTTGTTCAGTAGTAATGCTAATTAATGAGTTTTACTTCAAACGTTACTAATGCCATCAGCTTATGCCTAGATTCTTATAAATATCTCTCTCTCTCTCTCTCTCTCTCTCTCTCTCTCTCTCTCTCTCTCTCTCTCTCTCTCTCTCTCTCTCTCTCTCTCTCTCTCTCTCACTGTCCCTCTCTCATTTCCCATGTTATCTTATAATGTGTGTGGGTTGTTTGTTTGTTTGTTTTTTGTTTTTTTGTTCTTCCTTAAAATTGGGTTTATTCTGAAAAATTGTCATTGTCTCAAAATGGTTTCCCTTTTTTCGTACTCAATTTAAACTACCAATTCAAGTTCACCATTGTTAAGTATTATCCATGTTTGCTTTAAATCCCATTTTTGATTTCTTTTTCAATTATTTCATGTGCCAATTTTTGTTCCATTTTCTTGACTTGATTGTTTTATGTCAAATTTTCTTTGCTTGATGCATGGTATGAATATGTGAGTGAGAGGGCAAGGTGTAAAGAAGCTATTGTAGCTTATCCTTTTTACCCTCAATAAAACATTCGTATTCGTATTCGTATTCTCTCTCTCTCTCTCTTTCTCTCACTCTCTCTCTCTCTCTCTCTCTCTCTCTCTCTCTCTCTCTCTCTCTCTCTCACTCACTCTCTCTCTCTCTCTCTCTCTCTCTCTCTCTCTCTCTCTCTCTCTCTCTCTCTCTCTCTCTCTCTCTCTCTCTCTCTCTCTCTCTCTCTCTCTCCCTCTCGCATCAACATTTTCCCGTTCTGTATTATTTTCTTTTTTATTCTTCCTCTCTTCCTGTCTTTCATTCGTTCTTTCATTTTGATGACACCACCACCATCACCACCTTCCCCTCCTCCTTTCTCATTTTCTCTTTAATCTGAAATGCCAAATACACGCATTATATTTTTTACTTTTTGAGAGAGAAAGAAAGAATAACAGATGGACAAGAAGTGAAGCTTAGACGAGGGCATAGGGTGGGGGGGGGGTGGGGGCGAGGGGAGGGGGTGGGGGTGTTAGAGCTTTACAGAAAACACGAAGACAAATAACAAACTATTTCATGTTATATGTCATATGTCAGTGCTAATATATTGCTTCCAAATAATATATTATTCCGTCATTCACGCCTGCTTTATGAAGAATGTAATAAATTAGGAAACGTCGTTATTCTATGATGAGATATAGACACAGACGGGGAGTGGGGTGGGGGGTGGCAGCGAGGGTCGGGGGGGGGGGGGGGGGAAAGAGAGAAAGAGAAAGAGAGAGAGAAGGGTGAGAGAATGACTGAAAGAGAGAGGTGGTGACAGAGATGGAGGAGGGGGGGGGGAAGAAAGAAAGAAAGAACAGGGTGTACAGTGATTTCGGCCCACATTATTTTTAGTCATTTCGGCCCACAGTAAAAGTCATTTTGGCCCACACAAATAGTCATTTCGGCCCAAGGCATTAGTCATTTTGGCCCACACAAATAGACATTTCGGCCCAAGGCATTAGTCATTTTGGCCCACACAAATAGTCATTTCGGCCCAAGGCATTAGTCATCTTGGCCCACACAAATAGTCATTTCGGCCCAAGGCATTAGTCATTCGGCCCACACCAATAGTCATCTCGGCCCACACCAATAGTCATCTCGGCCCACACCAATAGTCATCTCGGCCCACACCAATAGTCATCTCGGCCCACACCAATAGTCATTTCGGCCCACACCAATAGTCATTTCGGCCCAAGGCATTAGTCATCTCGGCCCACATCAATAGTCATTTCGGCCCAAGGCATTAGTCATCTCGGCCCACATCAATAGTCATTTCGGCCCAAGGTATTAGTCATTTCGGCCCAAGGCATTAGTCATCTCGGCCCAAGGCAATAGTCATTTCGGCCCAAGGCATTAGTCATTTCGGCCCAAGGCATTAGTCATTTCGGCCCACACCAATAGTCATTTCGGCCCAAGGCATTAGTCATTTCGGCCCAAGGCATTAGTCATTTCGGCCCAAGGCATTAGTCATTTCGGCCCAAGGCAATAGTCATTTCGGCCCAAGGCATTAGTCATCTCGGCCCACACCAATAGTCATTTCGGCCCAAGGCATTAGTCATCTCGGCCCACACCAATAGTCATTTCGGCCCAAGGCATTAGTCATCTCGGCCCACACCAATAGTCATTTCGGCCCAAGGCATTAGTCATCTCGGCCCACACCAATAGTCATTTCGGCCCAAGGCATTAGTCATCTCGGCCCACACCAATAGTCATTTCGGCCCACGGTAAAAGTCATTTGTACCACAGTTGCCACATTCTCGCTTGATAAAGTCAACATCGTCTTGGTCACGATGGTGTGGCTTCAGTCCATCTTGCATTTGTTGGACTGATTTGCTGGCGTTCGGCAATGATTGCTTCGTAGCGCCGTCCTTCTTCCAGTGTGTCAGATAATTTGCATCCTTTTGGTTTTCCCAGTAAGTGTCGCTGAAGATGCTCAATAGGGGTGGATGCGATCAATATTTGTAAGTCTTTCTTCCATTTCTGCCTCGTCGAATTCACATTTCTGGGCAATGGTGCACGCACGAATGATGAAGTCATCAATGGATTCTTCGCTGCGCTGCCGGCATTCGAGATGAAGACGGTGGACACGAAAATTTATGTTTGTTGTCAACTGGCTTTCAAAAAAGTTCCAGATTTTGTCAGGGTTTCTTTTGCCAGCAGCAGAAAGGCTTGATGAGTTCAGTCTTCTCACACCTTCATCCCCTATTCCTCTCAGTATTTTCAGTGTTATCTTGTTGTTGTCAGTGATGTTTTCATCTTCACAGTAAATACTAATGTTCTCTTTGAACAGCATGAGTGATTCTTCATGATAGTCTGTGCACCAGTTCATCTGAGGTATTCCAGCTGCCATGGTGAAGCAACGATTGACTGCTTTACTTGTTATTTTGTATTTGTTTATGCGTTTGTTTTCTATTTAAATTATCACTGGCAACAAATATGCGTAACAAATGTCTGAGGTGTACGACATGTTAATGAACCAACTAATATAATAATGTCAAGAGTAAAGGAAAATGACTATATCATAATTGCTAATGACAATGATGGTAGGCTTGACTTATAAAAGCTACCTTTCACTTATTTATAATAGTCATAATCATATATGATGTATGCTACATTACAGTGTCCGTTTTTTATTATTATTATTATTATTATTATTATTATTTCATAATCATATATGATGTATGCTACATTACAGTGTCCGTTTTTTATTATTATTATTATTATTATTATTATTATTATTATTTCATAATCATATATGATGTATGCTACATTACAGTGTCCGTTTTTTATTATTATTATTATTATTATTATTATTATTTTTATTATTATTATTATTATTATTATTTTCATAATCATATATGATGTATGCTACATTACAGTGTCCGTTGTTTTTTTTAAATTATTATTATTATTATTATCATTATGATTATTGTTATTATTATTATATGCACTTTTTTTTCACACATTCGTTCATTCATTCAGGGGGGGGGGGGGGGGGGGGGTCACTGCCTTTCTTGTTTTAGTTTCTTTCTACTTCTTTTTTATTAAATAGATCTATAAGGATTGTGTAAATTAACTATTGAATATTGTTTATAACGCTTTCACAGTCCAGTGCTAATACAATGCTTCTTGATGGAAGGGAAATAATCGTCTTGTTACGTAGAAAATCATCACGTAAGTTGCGTCCCTTTGGCTGGTAACTGGCACCATGTTGTTTTCTTCTTCTTATCAGGTCTTGATCGCCGATCCATTGACTTCAACGGTTTGTTTGTTGTACTGTTCACAATTAAAATTGTCACTTGAAAGGTTGTAGAGTAAGTGTTGACAGACGTGGCTCGTTCCGTTTCTTCCCCGAAGATTCTTCATTTGCTGGTGTCGTTCGTTGTAATGGCTGCTAATGGCGAAACAACGTAAGCATGGCGGGCAAAGAAAGCAAGGTACCTGTGACAGGGGAAACTTCAACGTTTCTTTAGCACTTAGTCATGAAGTGAAAACAACAAACTAAGTTGACA
>CM065686.1:4510058-4517558 GCA_017654935.2 Phymorhynchus buccinoides
AACATAATTATTGAGCCAACTTCTATTTTCACTACATAGCAACCTGCACTATGACTCATGAATAGTAAATCCACAGTGACAGGTGTGACAGCGTAAAATGTAACAACGGCGCAAAATGTAACAATTGTTACATTTTGCGCGGGCTGCCCGCGCAAAATGTAACAATGTTCGATTTTGTTACATTTTGCGCGGGCAACTATTGTTACATTTTGCGTTAGGCGCCCACCTTTTGACGAAATTAGCAAAAACAATGGCAGAGTTTTTCGTCATTACAGATCAAATCGAAGTAAAATCTTCAAGGAGTTGAATTTGTCTTCATCATAATATACCAAATCGAAAGATATAAAAAAAAAAGTCTACATCTAAATTTCCAAATGTTTGTTTGCTTGCTTGTTTGTTTCACTCGTTCTTCATTCGATTTAGCATTATTACTTATTATTACAAGGTGCAAAGTATGCAGGTTGTTTTATTGATTTTTTTCTCTCGTGTGTTATTTCTTTCTTGCTTTCTTCTTGGGTACAGCGGGTTTTTTCCGCCTGAACAATGCCGAATTACTGTTGTGTTTATGAATGTAACAAATCACAGCTTCGATATTTTCTGAACTGTATTTATCATTATTTTCCTTCGAATCTCTCTCTAGCTCTCTCTCTCTCTCTCTCTCTCTCTCTCTCTCTCTCTCTCTCTCTCTCTCTCTCTCTCCTCTCTCTCTCTCTCTCTCTCTCTCTCTCTCTCATCTCTCTGTCTCTCTCTCTCTCTCTTTATATCTCTCTCTCTCTCTCTCTCTCTCTCTCTCTCTCTCTCTCTCTCTCTCTCTCTCTCTCTCTTTCTCTCTCTGTTTGCCTGTCTGTCTGTCTGTCTGCCTGTCTATCTGTCTCTCTCTCGCTCTCTCTTTCTGTCTCTTTCACACATACACATATACGCACGCACGTGTGCACACACACATACACATGCACGTGTACACATACACACACACACACACACACACACACACACACACACACACACACACACACACACACACACACACACACACACACACACACAAACACACACACACACATCACTCCTTTTGACAGTGTATTTTCTGTTCACCTGTGTCGCGCTTCTAACCACACACCTACCCACACTGCTTTATTTCCACTGAACTTAATCCACAAAGCAAACATTCACTATCGTTTCGATCTAAATCAGACACAATTCATGTACACATTCACAATAAAGCATTCAGTGAACATCCTATACAATGCAGAGTGTACCTTGTGTCATATGGTCCAAGCTTTTGCTTATTCAGAAGCGTTAGATTTGAATGGAAGCAAATATGTGTTAGACTGTATTAACGTGTGTGCGAACATTGTCATGATTTATTTTTAACACTTCCCACTCAAAGTGGTGCGAGGTCTCAGGCAGCATGTAATACAAACAGTCTAAAATTAGTGTTTGCTTTTTTTTCTGCGATGTTAAACCAATGAAAACCCAACTGAAACAAGTGCAACGCCGAGCGGCTGCAAAGTCCCCTCGCAGCATCGCCGAACTACTCCGAAATCGGAATGTGTCGGCTGTACACACAGCGGGGAGACCATTAAGAACTGAAAACAGGACGTACGCACGGACGGATGGACGGCCGGAAAGAAGTGGGACATATCGGGCCTGTGACACAAAGGGCCTAGGGCACAGCGGGCTTATCCCATGCTTAGACTAAATACATCAGTGGATAGCTTGCATCTTGGCAAACTAGTATACCAAATTTGATGATGATAGACTGAATAGATTTTGAGAAAAACGGATAGACTGAATAGCTTTTGACGGCCGGAAAGAAGTGGGACATATCGGGCCTGCGACACAAAGGGCCTAGGGCACAGCGGGCTTATCCCATGTTTAGACTAAACACATCAGTGGATAACTTGCATCTTGGCAAACTAGTATACCAAATTTGATAATGATAGACTGAATAGTTTTGACGTGAGACATATCGGGCCTTTGACACAAAGGGCCTAGCGCACAGCGGGCTTATCCCATGTTTAGACTAAATACATCAGTGGATAGCTTGCATCTTGGCAAACTAGTATACCAAATTGTGACGTAAGTGTCCCGCGCGACCCCTCTTTCTTATCTACACCCCCCCCCCCCCCCTCCTTTTCATTTCTCTGTCCAGCCGCCACGTTAATTGCCACCCACCATCTAAAGAAGCCGATTAAGGGAGTGGTCTGTTTGAAGTTCGATTTGTCTCCCCGGTCGGCATGTAACCCCTACCGAGGTTATCTCCCTTCACCCCCCCCCCTTATCTACCCTCCTCACCATGAGAAAGTGACAACCACGGTCAATTCCCTTTGAAGACGGTTTTGCCTTTCCTATCATGAGCAAGGTTAGGAATGTCCGGCACGTGATAAGGATGTAATAGGCGCGTGATTGTTCTGTACATTTTGAACATCATCTTGTGATGTGTCAATTGCTATAAACCAATGACAGGCTTTCATTGTTTGAAAGTGAAGGCTATAATTGGCGTAGTGAGAAAAAGTTTTTCACACAAGACGCTGAAACTGACTAGAGCAACACCTCTCCCAGCCAGAATAGCCCACCTAGTAAGTCTTATTGATGACTGGTGATTGAGACTGGTTGTTTGTTTGACCCTAGTTTTGATCTAGATCCTATGTTCAATGATGAATAAGGAGTAGATAGATATGTTATTGAAAAGAAGTGGTAAACATTCTATTCTATTTATGTGCACTGATTATTTGTGTGTGTGTGTGTTTTTTGACTTGAACACTTTTGGTACCAGAACCGGAGTTTATGCCTACTAACCCTTTTGTCTATTTTTAGTAGGAAACCTATGGGCCGCAATCTTGCACTTTATGATACCATTCCTTTCCAGGTGTTGGATGGAGAGTGATGTTGGATTGATCACCTTTTATGTTTTACTGATCTCAGTTTGTTAACTGAAATTCAGTTTATTGATTAACTAGAGCTATTGTACAAGGGAAGCCTTCTAGCCGGTTGGGATTCACTAATTCCCTGCCGACTGAAGCCCCTTGTCTCTAAGCCATAGAGATCTACATCCACCTTCTCCTGTGATTATCAGCAGGGCATCGTGGGCCGGACGATCATCCCGGACTCCACCAAGCACCAAGACGGGTCCGTCGCCAAGACGACCCGCACCCAGAATCCGCGAGGAGACCACGCTTGAACCGTGCCATCCCGCGAAGCCGTAACCGGAACGACTGGGAGCTACTCTCATCTGACGAGCAAGCCCAGCCACACCAGCATTCGCCGATCACTACGGAGGAACTTGCCAAGAGCTAAGTTTATAAAACCGCGCCAATCACTGGAACTTTCCTACGGACACTGAAGATAATTAGTAACCCTTCCGGCATGGGGCGAACCTTATAGAAAGACAAAAGTCTTATAAATCCTTTCGGATTTCATTGGTTTTTTATCCATATTTTGTTTTGGCGCCATTGAGCTGCTTTATTATTATTGTTGCATAATCTTATGCAGATTTTGGGAGTAAATAAAATACAAGTGTCAAATAATCCTGAACCCTTTGGTCAGACTGATGAGAGTGGGAGTCTTGTAAGTTCATGTAAAACCCTACTTCTCTCTGTCTGCCATTTAGAGCAATTCAACCACTTGTATTTCTTACAACCATACGAGCCAGAACCCGGGCACAAATATAAATTTATTAGATGAAAAGGGGCCGGGAAAGTTGCTCATCTCCCATACCCTAGAGAAGTGGGCTAAAGGCAAATTTTCTAAAGTCTTCCCTAGGGACTTAGCCTTTTAACCCATTACCTCGTCACACAAATTTGATGATGATAGACTGAATAGATTTTGAGAAAAACGGACGAATAGCCGGACGGAGGCACAGACAGACACCGGACGGACCAGACAGAAACAATACTCCCCGAACCTTCGGCTCGGGGACTAAGAGAAGTGACGAGCGGGATATGCATCAGTGTCCAATGAAAACGCACAACGTCAGCATCTCATGCCTATGTAGACTGTGTCCCTGTCAACTTCTCCGCAATTGTTTCTGAGCTGTGAAGAAGTAAACACACTTTTCATCCTCCTCCAACCTCACAACCACAGCAAGAGCCTTGCAAGGAGTTGAAGAGAAATACGGTCAGTTAAACTTGGTTGAAAACATTTGACGAAAAAAATGAAAGCCATCTTGAAGAGAAAACGATAGCAGAAAACATATGGTGAAGAACATCGGAGCCACGTTCAAATTTTAAAAAGAAAAATAGTTGAAAACATGGTGAAGAAACGGAACCATGTTGAAGATAAAACGATAGTTGAAAACATATGGTGAAACATTTTTTAAGATATGTGGAGGAGAAACAAGTTAGTTGATAACATATGGTGAAGAACATCGAAGCCACGTTGAAGATAAAACAATAGTTGAAAACATATGGTGAAAACAATTGAAGCTACGTTGAATAAAAAAAAAAGGTTAGTTGAAAACACATGATGAAGAAAATGAAAGTTATGTTGAAGAGAAAAATGTAGTTGACAACATAATTATGGTGAAAAAATGAAAACCGCGCTGACGATAAAAGGTTTGCTGACAACATATGGCAACTTTGAGTTGAAGACAAAAACGGTAGCTACAAACGTTTGGCAATATAATAAAGAATGTTCGCTGAATTCAAAGTGTGTAGGCCGCAGATGCTGAGTTGAAACAAAGTGTGCGGAGAGCACGGAGAAGCAATGATACATTGTTGGAAAGAAACAATTTGGTGCGAAAAAAAAGACATCTTAACCTATTCCGCAAAGAAAAGATATATGGAAACATATGGTGGAAAAAAATTAAAAAAGAAGAAAAATGGGTCACTTACAAGAAGAAATAATACTCTGTGTGTGTGTGTGTTGTGTGTGTGTGTGTGTGTGTGTGTGTGTGTGTTGTGTGTGTGTGTGTGTGTGTGTGTGTGTGTGTGTCATCGCATTTCAAAGAAACATTACCTACAACTACAAGTACAGTGCTGTGCTGCAATTTCAGGGAGCGTGACGATGTTCAAACCAGGAGTGCTGTTCCTCTTTCTGATTCTGCTGCCCTTGGTCAGCCTGCGACCCAGCGGAGAAGGTAGGCTAAGTGGTTTAATTTACGAAGCATATGAAATGAACTGCTTTTCTGTCTGTCCCTCTTTCTGTTTCTGACCCCCCCCCCTCTCTCCCTCCTCTCTCTCTCTCTCTCTCTCTCTCTCTCTCTCTCTCTCTCTCTCTCTCTCTCTCTCTCTCTCTCTCTCCACTTCCTTGCCTGCTTTCTTTTGGACGCGTGCGTCGTGTTCATACCTTTAACAAAAATAACATTCACTTTAAAGAATAAAAAAAATATTTAGAAAATCAAGCATTGTATATGTCGTGCCTAACTCACATAATTGCTTAGTCTTTAGATTAGGCAGCCACTTTGACTAGTTTGTGAACTAGGCACTCGGGATGCCTAACTTGTAAACTAACTTCTCAGATGTTAATTCTCAGATGTGCCTAACCTAATTAGGCACATCTAAGATAGAAGTTAGTTTGCAAGTTAGGCATCCCTAGTGCCTAACGCACAAACTGGACAAAGTGGCTGCCTGATCCGGCTACAGACTAGGCAATTCTGTCAGTTGAGCACGACATAATATAATACATCCAAATTTGCTATGTTGTCTGTACCAAGTTTATTGCGCCGCGCGTGCGTGTGTATATGTGTTTGTGTGTGTGTGTGTGTGTGTGTGTGTGTGTGTGTGTGTGTGTGTGTGTGTGTGTGTGTGTGTGTGTGTGTGTGTGTGTGTGTGTGTGTGTGTGTGTGTGTGTGTGTGAAAGTTAAAGTCGATTTTTATTTTCAGATAGAAGATTGAATAAGCAATAATGGTTTGCTTTTTTTACATCAAGCCATCTATAACACAAAAAATAAAGCAGAAAATGAACATGAATAAAAAATTATTTTTAAAACAATCACATTAATCTCTCTCTCTCTCTCTCTCTCTCTCTCTCTCTCTCTCTCTCTCTCTCTCTCTCTCTCTCTCTCTCTCTCTCTCTCTCTCTCTCTCTCTCTCTCTCTCTCTCTCTCTGTCAGTAACCAACCGTCTCTGCTTTCAAATCAAACCTCAAAACCCACCGGTTTCCCCCTTCATTGAAGCTAATGGCTTGTACCCACGCGTCGTCATATCCGGCCATAAGGAGCGAGCCATATTATGGGCGACCGGCATCTTAGTCAGAAACTTTGTTTGAAAAATGCCAGATCGATGCTGTTTACACACAAATCTGACTAAGATGGCGACACTTCCGTTGGATGCGCACACAGGTGGGGGGGAGCCATAATTGTTCTATCTTTCCCTCCTCTCTCTTGCCCCTAGGTCCATTTATCAAAAGTGTGTGTGTGCTATCTTGTTGCTTGACTTTGTATGCCAATGTATGGTGTCTTTGATTGAATGATTATGAATGTTAACGGACGTGTGTGCTTCGATTTGATGTCTATCACGATTTTGCGCCGTATAAATACTGTATGTTGTTGTTGTTGTTGTGTGTGTGTGCGCGCGTGTGTGCGCGCGTGTATGTTAAGAGTAAACACTCGCCCGTATTTATAACTACTCAATAAGAGTTAAGAACCACTTCGTTCACAAGCGCATCAAACAACGATGCATAAAACCAAGACGCCTAGCCAAAATCGTTTTCTATTTTGAAAACGTCTCATTGAATTGTTATTAAACAAAAGTCTTAATTTCTCATTACAATCGCTTCCTTACTTTGGAAGCAATAGCTCAATAAGCAACGCACGTTGTTAAGAAGTGGTATTTAACTGTTTTTGAGCGGTATAGATACTGTGTTGATGCGTATAAGCGGGTACGTGTATGTGTGTGTGAAACATAAAATTCGAAAAGTAAACATGGAATATTTTTTCCAGATGAACTTGAAAAGGATGAGCAGACGACAGGCCGCAACAGCAGAGGGTGACGTTTTGTTTTCCGTTTTCTTGTTATGTTTGCATTTTTTTTTTTTTAAGATAGGCCTAAAAACAATAAATAATTTAATGAAGAAAATGTCAACTTATTCTCTCAACCCATACAGTTTCTACTCACTCGTAGCTTTTAAAAATAATTTGGCCTTTGCTCAAATAGCCTGTCATTGGTTGACACTAGCCTGTAGTAGGGGCCAACAGTAACATGAGAGCTGTACAATAGATGATGTTCTACAGTCATGGAACATCGTGGTGCAGTTTAGTCTCTTGTGGAGCAAGACTCTGACTCGCGAACGAGGGAGGCCTTTGCACTGGCTCTAGATAGTGCTGCAGCCAGAGGGATGGGTTGGCCTTTGGACTGGCTCTAGATAGTGCTGCAACCAGAGGGATGGGTTGGCCTTTGGACTGGCTCTAGATAGTGCTGCAACCAGAGGGATGGGTTGGCCTTTGGACTGGCCTTAGATAGTGCTGCAGCCAGAGGGATGGGTTGGCCTTTGGACTGGCTCTAGATAGTGCTGCAACCAGAGGGATGGGTTGGCCTTTGCACTGGCTCTAGATAGTGCTGC
>CM065686.1:4525058-4530058 GCA_017654935.2 Phymorhynchus buccinoides
TGGTGAAGTTGATAACATATGGTGAAGAACATGGAAGCCATGTTGAAGAGAAAAAGGTGGTTGATAACATATGGTGAAGAACATGGAAGCCATGTTGACGAGAAAAAGGTGGTTGATAACATATGGTGAAGAACATGGAAGCCATGTTGAAGAGAAAAAGGTGGTTGATAACATATGGTGAAGAACATGGAAGCCATGTTGACGAGAAAAAGGTGGTTGATAACATATGGTGAAGAACATGGAAGCCATGTTGACGAGAAAAAGGTGGTTGATAACATATGGTGACGAAATGGAAGCCATGTTGAAAAGAAAAAGGTTAGTTGATAACATATGGTGAAGAAAATGGAAACCACGCTGACGATAAAAGGTTTGCTGACAACATATGGCAACTTTGAGTTGAAGACAAAAACGGTAGCTGCAAACGTTTGGCAATATAATAAAGAATGTTCATTGAGTTCAAAGATGTGTCGCCCGCAGATGCTGAGTTGAAGCAAAGTGTGCAGAGAGCACGGAGAAGCAATGATACTTTGTTGGAAAGAAACAACAATATGGTGCAGAAAAAGACATCTTATCCCTATTCCGCAAAGAAAAGATAGATGGAAACATATGGTGAAAAAATAATAACAAAAGAAGAAAAACGGGTCACTTACAAGGAGAAAGGAAACTTTTAAACAAAATGATGAAACAAAAAAAGCCACACGAAAACCTTGCGAAATAGTCTAGTAAAAAATAATCGAAAGGAAGACAATGACGAAATGGAAAACTCACGTTGAAGAGAACAAATTCCAAAGTAAACCAAGAAGGGGCGTGCAAAGGCCATAAGGCCCACATCCGCCCTAAAACTAAGGAAAGAAGAAAACAAGACAACTGGAAGCAATTGCTCTGGAAAGTAGGCCTACGTTTTGGAGACACAACATGGTGAGAAACCCAGCTGAATGTCCAGTCTTCCGTTGATGAAACAATTCTAAAGGCCAGACACACTGCATACGATTCGATCCCAATACGATCGGACTGTGACATTTGTGAGGCATGGTTCTCGTGACATTCTACTGTCTACAGGAGTCTGGATCTGATCTGGATCTGGATACATACGTCGCAGACGCCACTTCTGACGATAGACGCGACGGAACTATTAGATATAAAAGAAAAAGATAGAAAGGAGAAAGACCTACTGCTTACCCTGGGTTAAGACCATTAAACCCCCCAGTTCAGCCGGAAGGGCCCAGGCCCCACTTCCAGAAGCAAGCAACAACAACAAAACTAATGATCTAGTGGTCAGTGGTCGGTGCTCTGGTCAGCGCTGATGTCAATGTGCTGACGGACTCTGATGCACATCCTACTGGTTGTGCTCACTATATGTGTAGTCCCCTTGTACACACATCTGATGAAATATCTGAATTTGTGCATCAGACAATTTGATTCGTGTATAGGTGAAGACGGGGTAAAACGCCCATGGGCGGGTAAGAAGCCCGTGCCAATTATCTCATGAAATGAAGCAAATTTCAGTCAAATTTGCCCATGAGACATTAACACTCGTCTCATGGGCAAAATGTGACTGAAATGTGCTTCATTTCATGAGATAATTGACATGGGCTTCTTACCCGCCCATGGGCTTTTTACCCCGTCTTCCCTTATTGGGGTCTACATGAGCATAGTGAGCGAAAACAGCAGAATTATTATAGAGTGAAGTATTTCACGTGAATCATGCCTCACAGACATGGTCACAATCGGATCGCATTGGGAGCAAATCGTGTGCGAATCGTATGTGGCTGGCTCAATTTCAACTATAGAAGGGAAATGTGAACCATAGCCTTTTATTTTACACTATCCGTGCATGGATTGAGATGGAATTGAATCATCAGGCTCTTGTATTCTTCAAAATTGTTGACCCGGGGTGGGGGGGGGGGTTCTTTGCATCATCTTTTGTACAATAGTTCCCCCACCTTCTGGAAGTTCTGCGCTTGTCATTTTCCTCTAAGCTGTCATTCTCTTTGACTCTGCCGTTTCCCTTTCCTTACTGTCACCTACTATCTTAGTCATTTCTGCCTTACTGGTCCATTCTCCTGCCTTCGTTCTAGAAATGCTTAGCCTACCAAGTTTTTCTCCAGCCGAAGACTGGCATGCTGGGCTTTCTAAGCTGCAATAAAAAGTTAGGGAACACTTGCAAAATGCACATGCTTTTCTTAATTGGTCGTGGGGTTAACGTTGTTGGGTGGTTTTTTAAACGCTTAGCACTCACATGGAATGTAACACTTTGCACTCGCATAAGTAACATGGCCTTACAATCTCTCTGTGTGTGTGTGTGTGTGTGTGTGTGTGTGTGTGTGTGTGTGTGTGTGTGTGTGTGAATGTGTGTGTGCGTGTGCGTGCGCGCGTGCGCGCGTGCGTGCGAGCGTGCGAGCGTGCGTGCGTGTGCGTGTGTGTGTCAAGTCAAGTCAAGTCAAAATCATCTTCATTGAGGGTTAAAGAATAAGCTGACAAAGCTTTTTTTCATCCTGCCCTCCTGTGCGTGTGTGTGTGCGGTTGGTTAGAGTCGCCGCTCGTAATCCAACAGGTTTGCGGGTGCGGTGGGTTCGAACCCGGCTGGTGACGGTGTTGTATCCTTGGGAAAGATACTTTACTCCTATTTCCTGGTCCTTCGGATGAGACGATCTTGCGCGCACGTTAAAGCCTATTCCACTATTCGGTACGAGTAGGCCGTGTGTGTCGGTGGGATGGATGACACGTGCGCTATTAATGATCTGAATGAAAACCGGTGGGGGCAGGATAAACATCCCCAACTTGAAGAAGAAGAAGTATGTGTATGTGCGTGTGAGGGGGAGAGAGAGAGAGAGAGAGAGAGAGAGAGAGAGAGAGAGAGAGAGAGAGAGAGAGAGAGAGAGAGAGAGAGTGACAAATTGGGCGTCAGGTGGTTGTGAGAGTGGGGCCACACCAACTGTGTGTGGAGGGGTACTTAATATCTATATCTTCACTTTGTATACTATACTTGCCTCGTGTGCTCGCCTTTCTAGGCCTTAAGCGTGTAGGGTCACAGGAATAAGGTCGACCTTAGGACTAAATGTATTTTCGACCTTATTACTGATTCCCAGCGTGTACATGTGAACGAGCCTCTTTGTGTGTATGTGTGTGCGTACGTGCGTGCATGTGTTTCCTCACATGTTTAAAATCTTTTCAAACAAAAACACAACTTATAAGCATTACGAATTGACTTTTTTCCTCTTCCTTTGCTCATCTTCATTATTGTCATCATCTTCTGCCTGTTCCACTGAGAATTATATTTGGTCATCAACTCGCACATCCTACATTAATTACGAATGGACTTACCTTACTACAAATATTGGCGCTTTTTTCAGTGTCACGATGTTCAAACTGGGAGCGTTGTTCCTCTTTCTTGTGGTGCTGCCCTTGGTCAGCCTTCAGGAGGGGGGTGATGGTAAGGGGAGGTTTTGGGGTATCACTGTCGTTATGTCGGTTTTTGTCGTTATACCCCAGCACCATGGTAAGGAAGTGTGCGCGTGCTTTGGTCTGTTGTGGGTTTTTTTCTTTCTTTCTGTTTTTGTCCTTTGCCCCAGTATTCCTGTTAAAGGAGTATACATGTGTCTTGGTCTGTAACTGTTTTTGTCCTTTGCCCCAGTAATCCTGGTAAAGGGGTATACATGTGTCTTGGTCTGTAACTGTTTTTGTCCTTTGCCCCAGTAATCCTGGTAAAGGGGTATACATGTGTCTTGGTCTGTTACTGTTTTTGTCCTTTGCCCCAGTATTCCTGTTAAAGGAGTATACATGTGTCTTGGTCTGTTACTGTTTTTGTCCTTTGCCCCAGTAATCCTGTTAAAGGAGTATACATGTGTCTTGGTCTGTTACTGTTTTTGTCCTTTGCCCCAGTAATCCTGTTAAAGGAGTATACATGTGTCTTGGTCTGTTACTGTTTTTGTCCTTTGCCCCAGTAATCCTGTTAAAGGAGTATACATGTGTCTTGGTCTGTTACTGTTTTTGTCCTTTGCCCCAGTAATCCTGTTAAAGGAGTATACATGTGTCTTGGTCTGTTACTGTTTTTGTCCTTTGCCCCAGTAATCCTGGTAAAGGAGTATACATGTGTCTTGGTCTGTTACTGTTTTTGTCCTTTGCCCCAGTAATCCTGTTAAAGGAGTATACATGTGTCTTGGTCTGTTACTGTTTTTGTCCTTTGCCCCAGTAATCCTGGTAAAGGAGTATACATGTGTCTTGGTCTGTTACTGTTTTTGTCCTTTGCCAAAGGTCTTTGAATTGTATCACGACCTGGTAGTCACCATTTTCAACCGCCACAATATAAGTTAGTCTTTTATTATTAGTAGTAGTAGTAGTAGTAGTTCCCGAGCGACGCTTCTGAGAGTATTGTTTTTGTTTTGTCCGTGCGTGCGTCCGTCCGACCGGCCGTGTTTTCTTGAAAGCCATTCAGTCTATTTCAATCACTTTTCGTGTACAAGTGTACAAGTTTCAGAAAATAAATATTACCTATCGACTGATTGCTTTAAGGTCAAGGTCATGCTGATTAAGGAGTTCAAATCCCATGACACTTAATCGCTAATATCCCGCGAACGTTTGCATGCATTTCAATGCGGTTTTTTCCACAACGTTTTCTAATAAAAGGGTTATGACATTATAATCATGAATTTGTCTGTGCGCTCGTGTTCGAACCCCAAGGCTGTATCTCAAGAACTGTTGCACGAAATCGCTTCAAATTTACTGTGGTGGTGCATCACGATACACAAAATGTATCATACAAAATAAAAATAACCGTGCTGACCTTGACCTTGAAGTTTGTATTCGAAAACGTACATTTCTTCTTGTGGCCCTATCTTTCACATTGTTGGACTTACACTGTTCAAATCTGGTGTGCAGATGCATTGGCTTATGGTAATTCCGAATATAAGTTCAAGAAAGGTCAAAATCAAGGTCACAACGGTTATAGTCTGCCGATTGGACCATCTGTAACCGATCATTTACAATCACATATTTTTGAC